>CAJNIZ010001248.1:0-92878 GCA_905231905.1 Symbiodinium pilosum | reverse complement strand
CCCTAATCTTGGGAACTACCCACATTGTGATTGTGTTGACACAGCATGCCACAACAAGTCTCTCAGGCTGCTGCTGGATTACTTTGCCAGTGGGAAGCCCGGGATCGCCGATGGTTAATTCAATCAGATTAGCATCTTCTTGTGGTTATTACGATTCTGATTATTACTACTATAATTATTACAATTATCGCTACTGTTATTGCTACTACTATTGCTTATTATTGTTGTGAACAGGCAATGAGAAGCAGCGCGACGTAGCCTGGGGCTTGCTGACGATGGTCGGATGCAGCCTCAGTTGCGAAGACAACTCTGGGAAGCAGCTAAGTACGCTAACCACACCAAGAGTAAGTGCACAGGTTGGGTTGGCCGCCAACTCAAAAAGTCCCTGATGTGTGTTTCCCATAATTGGGGATTAGCTTCCTTCCTCAATTTTGAATTGATGCTAAGCTGTGGAGATTGGATGGCAATGCGCAGCTGGCAAGCCGAGGACCTCAGCTCGGCGTGGGCTGCGCTTCTTTCAGCCGCGTGGATGTCAAAGGTTTGTATGCAGATAACCGGCACCCCCAAACCAGCATGGCAGGTTTAAGTCTGGGGACCAGACAGCTCCAATGTTGCGGCGGCGCGCGCGGCCAGTTAAAGTTCCGCTTTCGTCACCGTTTCTGGAAATCAAGCGCTCACTGCAGTCCCAATACGCGCGCTGTCGCACTGGCATGTCCTGGATGTTGCAATGATCCTCCTAACTGTTATGACTTTGACCCTCGAGCTGTGGTCCACTTATTGAGGTCTACTCCGGTAACATCAACATAATGAGCTCGTTTGTTGAACCGGATCAACATGGCCATAGGTTCGGATTCCAGGCATGCGAATCTGGGTGCTCCTTCTTTGTTCTCTCTTTGCTTGAAGTCCCAGCCCAACCCACTTTGGATTAGCTTGTCGACTGGTCTCCAAGCCAGACCTCTTGCCCTAGACCATAAGCTCCGAAAGCGCCAGAGCCTACTGCACCGTGAGCCCTACGCCCTGAACCCTGAAGCCGAGGCATCTTCTTCGCAGAAGGCCTTGGCTGGAGGTGGATAGTGCTTCTGACAGGCAGCTCTTCTGCACAGAGAAACGGCGACTGAATGACAGAATCTCTGAAGTACACAGGCTCCAGCATTTACTGTCAATATCAAATAATATCTATGGGGCTTTTGAAAGGGTCCTGCAAATGTCAGTCCAATATACATCATCTTTTGTAGCGAAGACATTTCTAGACCTTGCTTGCCGCTCCCTCTTGACCACTGGCACACCTTAGCTTGCTGCTCACACTTGGTAGAGCCGCACCCATTTTTGCTCATGCTCTTGACTGTCGTGATGCTGGCTGGCATCATAGCTATCTACGATATGTGCTGCTTGCCAGTCGCTAACAGCTGCCAGTGTGCCTCACTTTATGCGGCTACCATCATTAGCTTTATGATTATGAGCACCGAGGGAGCATCAGCGCTCGTAAAGATTTCTGTCATTTTCCATATCGCCACGCCTTCCCTGGACTCCGGTAGCCGCTACCAGAGCCAAGGTGGCCTCGGGGTTGTTCTGTCTGGTGTGGTGCTTGCCACGGTCAAGGATGGGTGAATACTCACGATGCCATGGGGACTGGATCAAACTTTATGAGTCCAGTTGTCCCAGCTTGTTCGGCTTCCGCGTCAGTTGCACAGTTGCACCATTCTTTTCCTGCTTTGGTGTAGAGAGTGCATGCAGATGGCCCTGCTGTGACTAGCTGTCACGTCTGCGAAGCACCTTCCTAGGAGCCAGCCCGGACAGAATGGTCGGCCCCTTGCACCATGACGGTGGTCACCGAGGAGGCGACACAGTAAACTCAGTTGTTCTTGAGCATCCCTAAGCTATGGTCAACTCAGCGAACAGAGCTTGCAATGGAAGATGCGAGTAATCTCGTGAGCACCTCGAGACGAACCTGTACACGCCGCAATAGTGCAAGCCCTGCCTGGCCAGTTGTGGGCTGCCTTTGAGAAGTCTCGGGTGCCCCAGCTATTGATTTTGGCCGTGTCCCAGGCTCAGGCAAGTGCATGCAGGGCAATGGAATTCTGCCCAGGCTTTCGCACCACCAGCTCTCAACCTGATCCTTCAGAAATTCTGCTTCTGAAATCCTTAAGATCTCTGCCGAGGTCAGCCAAGATGCTGGCATCTTTCAGCCTGACTTCCTTCCTGCCGATCTGGTTCGCCCGAACGGGCCTCCACGGCTGCCTGCCTCAAAATGATCGGAGTTCAATCTGCAGCTGCAGCTGTTTCCTTGCTCCTTCGCCTGCTATACCACTGGGACGGACGACCTCAGGGCAGAAAAGACAACATGACCAGAAACGATGATGTCTATGTTTACTGTAGGTGCCAGCTAAAAACCCATCCGCACTGCAACCCGAAGCAAGTTGGAAACAGGGCTGGGGTCCAAAGCAAGCCTTCTTTGAAGCCACGGGGCAAGGTTACACAAATGATGCCTATGCGTTCTGGAGCCTTGGCGTGAAATGTCAGAACCTGGGGTCAGCTGAGTGACACCCCTTGCGACTTTTCACTTCCCTCTTTGATGCTGAGATGCTACTTGATGTTCTTTTAAAGCTGTGGCTAGTGCTGTACAAAGGAACGCCTTGGCAGTCTCGCTTGCTGGGCTCCTTTCCGTCTCACTGGGCAGCGTTCTAGGCCCGGATGAAAGCACCTGGGGTCCTGCAAGGCCTGAGCAGCAGTTTGCCTGCGAGGACAGACCTGGAGTCGTGTTGATGTCTGTGCCCCGTGCTACGTGGGCATGTTGGGCGCTTTGATTTCTCTGCCGCTGCTGGCGATCATGCTCCTCACCCAGCCTCTCAGCTTTGGTTCAGAGGAAAGAAAAGAAAGAGGCGCAAGTACCAAAGTGAGAGGTGTCGGGTTTTCCGTATTTCCATGTTAGGCATGTCTGAGAGCATTGAGCTGCAACCTCTGCCTGATGATTGGGTTACCTCTCTCTCCGTCCCTGTCCTGTCCTTCACTCTGACCCTGTTGGACGACACCCAAGCCCAAGCCCAGGTGGTTCCGAACAGCCCTGCTTTGCCGCTCGCATGCATTTGGGAAGTGGAGATGCCTAGGGCATTAGGGCATAGGCAGCAGCTTATTGGGACTGATTTTGTCCAGGCTACTTCACCATGCTGGTGGTGGGCGAGGCTTGGTTCGGCCCGACCATGACCCTCCTGCAGAAGGCTGTGCGAAAGTCGGTTGCAGGCCAGGGCTTGTCCAACTGGTCTTGAAGGCAAGCTTGAAGCAGGCAAACGTAGCCTTGGGAATCCTTGGGATGAGGCCAAGCAACGTCCATGATGCTGGGCATCGCAACCCTGGCCGGAAATTTGGGCCCTGCCATCATCGGCATCCTTGATCCAGGAGACAATCACAGAAACCTTGGCCTGATATGGTAGAGCTGAACCGTGTTGGCTTTGACCCCGCAGGAGGCGTCAACATCGGCGTGCATCTGCTTTGGATCTGCTCTACTGCGCAAGTGCTCGCCGCTCTAAGCCACCCAGCTGTGGAGTTGTTCTTGCACCCTATTGAAGCCTGAAGCAACCTAGTACTGCAGCGGGCCTTGGCGAAACTCCAGAATCCCTGAGAGTGGTTTGCAAGCATTCTTGGTTTGATCTTGCCAGTACGACATTGACATGAGCTCTCTGCTCCGCTGCTCTTCAGCCAGCATGTTATGAATACGCTGAGGTTTCTACTGGACATACCGGGAAATTACCGTCGACCCTGTCTCGGTTACCCTGGGCTTGTCGCAGGACGTGGGTGTGCGAGCAGCATGCCTTTCTTGGACAATCAGGAGGCTAGATCCCAACTCCCAACACATTCCAGTTTGGGAAACATGTCTTAAAGTGCAGCCCGATTCCTTGATCTATCTTGGTTTTATGTGATGTTTCCGGACGTCGTGAGCGATCGGTTCCTAACTGATGGGTGTCCCCACTTGATTCAACCTGGTTTTTGTTTTTGTGTTTGACGAAGGACAAGCCGTAGCGTCAGCAAGATGAAGCAAACAGGCGGCTCTTTGCAACTCCAGCACACGGGTAAATTCGGGATAAATGGGGTACTAGTCACTAGCAGGCAGGTGTGGCATTTTCAAGCTGCTGCCGAGGCGAACTGCGGGTACGTAGCAACTTTCAGTGTGTCTCGATCTGGGAAGCCATTGGGATGAGTTGGGGTACTGGGTGTTTTCGTCTCATTTTGCTATATGTGTCGTACGCGCATGCACACATTCGTGCACTATGCCAAGGTGAGACGAGACGAGATGGCCAACTTATTCGGCAAGATGATCTGAAGTCCGTAGGGCGCGATGCGATCGTGGACAAGAAGTGAATCCAAGCATGTTTTCTTGGAAGCACTCCTCAGAGTTCGATAGGGTGCGAGAGGCTGTGTAAGTCACAATCTCTCATAGCCAGAACCAATCTGCGATACTCCTTGTAGTGCTGCGAACATGAAGACTGCCATCGCGCCCAGATTGGAAAGGCATACTGCACTGCATGTTGTATTTTGGCGTGGCACGGCGTAGATGTAACAGCTTGTAAATCCTAGCAGGCTTTTTTTTTGCTGAGTCATTGTGTCCAACTACTTGAGTCCAAGGTCTGGCTAAAGCTGGAGTGGATGACCTCCTTCCAGACCATGGAGTAACTCGGTGACAGGATAAGGCTGAAGTCGTTTGTGGAGGAATGTTGGATCTTGAGTTTGAGTGTGTAGATGTATGGGGGTCAGGAGCAAGATTCCCCATCGACATTCCAAGCTTTGTTTCAGATGGTTCTGAATCATGTCAGACCCTTACCTTTCGACTTGCAGGTCTGGACATCCCTTCAGCAAGCCATACCTTCAAAGACTTAAGATGTCCTCGGACCAGATGATCCTGACATAGAAGTACCAGAGCCTGAGCGTTCATGTGCTTCGTAAGTCACTGGGAGAAGAATCAGCCTCGCAGGATTTTTGCCAAAACCTGCGGGGTTTAGTGTATTAGTTTAACCAAAGCCAATTGCTTTGGCGCAGGATTCATTGTGTGCAAACCTCCTGACTGAACTATGAGAGACCTCGTGCTCCGCCACAAGCAGTCCTGCTTGTCAGGTACTGGTACAACCCAGACACTGGTGAGAGTGTCTGGACTCTACCGCCAGTACGTGACTCAGCATTTTTCTGCCGAGAGCCGTAGCGAAGAGACCAGCGATTGTTCTGCTCGCCGCCGAAGGACACTGATGTGACATCCGACCTTGACAGCATGGGGGAAAGCATCGAGAGCCTGTTGGGCAATGCGAAGGCAGACACCTGATTTTTCAAAAACAGATGGTTTGTGGGTAAAGGTTTCACATCATTTTTGCCGACAGGCCCTGGCAGAGCTCATTGCGCAGGACCAGGAGAAACGCCAGCAGGAGCCAGTGACACAATTCTGCCGCTCTCCTGCTTCTCGGGGTGACTGACTCTTCCAGCGTTGTGGGTTTCGGGCTTGAGGTTTAGCAAGCCTGCGGGAGCTACATTTAACAGCTACACTCCCTGTTTTTGGGTCCAACTTGCTTGCTTTGCGAGACATTCGGCGTTCCAGGAGCTAGACGTGCGAGCTGCTCAGACTTTCGATGCCGGGCGTTCGCCGTGGCGCTCAGATTGTTTGAACGCAGTCGGCCTGCGGGTGAAGGGCACATGTGGAACTGCACACGCGTTCTAATATGGTACTACAAGCAAAATTCACGCGTCCCAAGGACTGTCTCCATCGCAGGCAGTGAGGCCGTTGAGACTTTTTGTTGGCAATGAAGTAGAAATCATAGCAACAAAGCTGCAAGAGTGTCCGCATAGTCTTTGGCCCCAGCCTTGTGTAGGAATGTGTAGGTCGTCCTATGCTAGCCTGCGTAGCTTGATTGTGTATGAAGACAATCATACTCACGGTGCGCCACAGTGTGTTGCATGGGCCCAAGAAGCCGCAGTCGTCTGCCAGACAGTTGAATGGATGTGAATAGTACCAGTGTGTCCAGGCTGTAGGGGAAACAGCTCTTCCGAGCAGTCTGCATGGGCCTTCCTGTTAGCCATTTTCCATGTTCCCGCCCGTTATTAGAAACAATATCCCTAAACCCTAGAAGCCCCAGATACACTAGTGGCTTTTAAATTCTTTTCCATCATTCCCCATATTTAGTCGGGTAATGATGATTTAGGCCCCTTCTATTCATGGACAACCTTTATCGCCTGCATCAGGCTGGGTCAGATGGCACGAGATCCCTGCTGCGAGGCAGGCAGAAGTTTCACAGAACACTTCTTCATTCGCTGAGTAGTTCACATGCAAGTGCGCACATCAGCTGTTGCTTTCTCTACCTACTTGAATCTACTCATCTATCTGCCTCTCACTCTGTCTCCTTCCTCTCGCTCTCTCTCTCTCTNNCTCTCTCGCTCTCTCTCTCGCTCTCCCTCGCTCCCTCCCTCTCTTTGTCGTTGTCGGTTGGCATCATGCAGCAAAGGCCCTTCAAATCATGCCTGCTTGACTCCATTGCATGCTCAGGCAGCAATGCTGAAGCTGCTCCAGACAGCTTCTTTGGCAGCAGCGCCCGAGCCGCAGTGACACAGACTTTCTCAGAGGTGGCTGACATTCGGCTTCTTGATCGAGACTTTTTTTGAACAAGTCACTGGCCCGCGACCGTGGCTGCGCCGAGGTCGTAGCGCCGGTGACATTCCAACCTGTCGTCGAAGAAGAGGCTGCGTGCCTCGTCCGGGGTGATGCTGCCAAGAATCTTTTCTGCTGGCTTCTCTACGCTTGCAGGAGCAGTATGTATCCTGTTTGCTGAGGCAAGCAATGCCAGTTTTAATTGTACGAGCACGGACACGCAAACACACAAGCAAAGCTGACGGGGAGCTTGCAACTGGCACTTGCTTTGCTTCAGCGCACAGGCCGGACGGCCAAGTACCGAACCGCTTTCGTCAAGCAGGCTGCAGACTTGATTTGACATAATGTTGTGCTAGTAAACGACGTATCGTTTTCAAGATGTTCCGGAAGCCTGGACAAGCACTGCGAAGGTCGCCACCTGGGCATCTGCCATGGGTAACCTTCCGGCAAGGCAACAGTTCCCTGCTCACCGCAGCTGTTTCCGGAGATCCTTGTGATGTATGTCGATTAGTCTCGGTATTCAGCTATAGCCATCTTAAGGACGTGCTAGGCCCTTGCAGATGACAGCTGGCAGGCACCAAAGCGCTGTTGGGCGTTTGGGCTGTCGGCGTTTTTTGGTTCCTTCCTCGGGGTGCACAATGCTTCAAAGCATCGTCCTGCACGAGTAGTGACTGTGGCGATGGCAAGCAGCGCTTGCCTGGCGTCACACGGCTTTGCACTGAAGCAATTTCAAGCAAGTGAGGGGTCTGCTGAGAGGTCGATCTTCCACATCTTCTTTAAAATCGACATGGTAATTCCTGTCACGTTGCGCGCTCGGAGTTTCCCAGCTCATTGAATCATTTCGAGGCAGAAGGTTGCTTGAGATGGTTGCAGAAAACAGGCCAGAGCCAGACTCGGCCCTGACAAACCTGATGACGCGCTGGGTGCGGCGCCTGAGGGGCAACATTCATGATAGCAGCTGGGATTTTGGGTCAGGAAGTGGCTGTCAAGCCTGCTTCAAGCCTTTCGACAGAAGCCCGAATGCAAGCTCCCGCCAGGTAGTTCCCAGCCGCATGGAGGTTGAACTGCTACACAAGACTTGGCCGCACGCGCTTTTCAAGCCTCAGGACCCGACTCCTGCTAATCATTGCTCGTGCCTAGCTGCTTTCGGGCCGCAGTGGTGGACAGCTTGATGCGACGCAGGCGATCACCTGCAACCAAGCCGATGAATCTGGAAATGTGAGGTGCCAGCTAAGATGACCTGCTGTGCAGGTGACAGCTCAGCAAAGGTCACAAGTCATTGTTTGGGGTCGCTGAGGCACGTTTTTTCTCATGACTGGTGCAGGTTGTTGGTGGCAGAAAGGCATGCCGTTCACAGTCTCACGATACAAGGAGGACGCTTCATGATGCCTGAAGGTTTGAGGCCCATCCAGAGATTCATTCCTGTTCTCTGTCTAGGACAGCGTGCGCTGTCTACCTCAGAAGTAAGCTGCTCAGATTGGATCGACCACTGCTATTTTCTCTTGGGCAGACCGCGGCCGGTGCTTCAGTCTCTTTGTATTGCAATGTTTCGCAGCATTTAACTGGACAAATGGAGTCACTTCGGGCCTGCATACCACCTCCGCCTGACCCCAACTTCAGAGTGAGTTGTGCCATGTTGTGTCGTTGAGCGCCTGCCAGCCTTCCTGGCATCCAGCTGTGGGGCAGTGCCTGCGGCAGGCGGGTGCCTCAGGCGGACAGCAAGGGGCGGTGGGACCAGTAAGGCAGAATCTACAGAAACCGCAAGGCGTCAGAGAGCAGAAATGTTCCCCGAGGCCCGTGAGTTTGTGGCAGAAGGCATCCGTGGCCTGACGCAGCGCTGCCGTGGTCACGAATGTTTTCTAGTGCCCCCAAATCAAGCCCCTGCACGTTGGATCGGCGAAGAAATTCGAAGGCAACAATGGTCAAGATTCCATCAAAATCAGCTGGTGCTCAGTCCGGGACGCATTCAGTACCTGCAGCTATCTGCAGCTGTTCAGGTACTTCTTGGGCTGAAGGGCCAGTCGCTACTCAGCTGTCCACTAGGCCCAGGCGGAGGCCCGGATGGCTGTTCAGCTCGGTCTGCAGCTGGCACCCAGATTGAACCCAACTTTGATGGCGAGCTACCAGCGTTGCAGGCTCTGCACGCGGAACGCTCTCAGAGCTCTTTGGAGGCCGCTGCCAGTCATGTGTTCTGCAAGCGCAAGTTGTCACGAAGATGTATCAAGGCGCCTCTTGCATTTGGTCTGTAGCTTTAGGGTCCCCAAGCTGATCCAAATCCCCTAGCCTAGAGCAATCTGAAGCAGATACCGCAGCCTTGCATGGACTCTTCAAAAAGCTCTGCCCAGCTCATTTGCAGTTTGCATCTTGGACTCTTACGACGGAGAGGTAGCTCCAGATGCCTCGTTGGGGCCGCAGACACATACAGTATGAGGAGCGCGCGGACCCTGAGACTGTTCCTGGCGCATGTACAACAGCTTCCCGGGTCCCTCAGCGGCTCCTTCCTCCGCCGAAGCTGCGAAGCCATCCCCCACTGGTCAACCTTGACGGGTCGCCAGGCATGAGCTGCAGAGGTTGTAGAGGTCAATCGGAGATAGAGATTGCAAGCGGCACAGCGTCCGCTGCGAAGCCAACCAGCGGGATCAGCTGGCCAAAAGTGGTGGGAGGAGAGCTTACAGACGACTTGGCTGCGTTTTCTCCTGCCGAGGTGTCTCAGCTAGTTGAGTTCCTGGAAGCCAAGTTGGGGACCCACTCTGCGCGCAAAGCTTACCGCGACCAACACGCACGGAGGCAGCCTATTGCTTGCGGGGTGCAGATAATCAGTGGGCACAGCTGCAGCTACGCCTGCCGCTACTGCTATATCCAAGACTGGTACCCGTTCATAGAACCTACACCGACCGAGCTGTCGGGGCACGAAGTCCTTCTGTCCCTTCTGTATAACCCTAACTGGATCCCCTCGCGGGATTTCATAATCCTGGGGGATGTTTGCGACCCTTTTCACCCCAATTTGGAGGTGCGAACCATGGAGTACGTTCGGGCAGCAGTTCCGCTGGGCAGCCCTATTCAATTTTCTACCAAGTCTGGCATCAGTAGACCTACCTGCGAGCAGTTGGGGCAGTGGTCTCGGACATTCCAGTGTCCAATAAACGCATTGGTGACCATCACCACCCTCAAGCATGTGGAGGACATGGAGCCCAGCGCGCCTTCCGTTGAAACGCGACTGGACACTGTTCGCGCGCTTTCGGCTGCAGGCTTGTCGGTCTTTGTCTTCATGCGGCCGCTCTTGCCAGGAAGTTGCGATTATCTTGAAGTCCTGCAGGCCGCAAAATCGTCCGGCGCTGAAGGCGCCGCTCTGTGGGTCCTTAATCCACGAGACATGACAGGATTTTGCACTTTTGCGCATCCATGGGTGATGTATAACTAGATTGCTCCGAAAAGCTCATGCTATTGTGTCGGGTTTACAGGAGAGCCCAATTCTTATCTAATACATACCCATCTGAATGGAAGGTGTCGTGGTGGGCTCCTTGCGCGTTTCCAGGAAGATCTACCGACGGCTTCGGCAGTCCAAGACTGTGGACATCGAAAGCATTGATCGGCAGCTGCAAGATAAAGGAATTGAGCCAAGTCAGCTTACCGAAGAGCAAGTGGACATCCAAGATGAGCCTTTGAGGGCAGCTGTTATGTCACAGGCCAGCGCCCTGGGCTTGCAAGCCGTTCGCAGGGCCTGCTGTGCCAATGCCTTTGGCGCACAAATGCCTTGTAGGAAGGCAAGGTGCCTCATGCGCGAAGTCATTTCTTGGTGAAGTCAAAATATGCACACGCCCATCGATGTAAAATGGAGGGCCCAGGATTATGGAAGCCTAGCCAGAGCAGAGTGGCCGGAGGTAATGTAACATGATGCGTTTAGAATACTGCGTTTTTCAGAACCATCTCGATTTTGATTTTACCTTCTGACCGACACTAACCCCTTATCAGGATTTTGTGTAACAGGCCAGTGGCCTCCTCTGGGAAGAGTCTTGTTTTTCATAAAACGTGGGTGCGAAGGGCTGTTGATCAGACCACCCACCAACACTGTTGAGGGAAAGGGACAGGAATGTAAACGGACCGGGGGGTGCGGTCCTAGGAACAGGAATTCTTCTGAGGCCCTGCCCTCTCACTATCTCCCACTACACTGTTGACTTTCTAGGGAATCAAGGGGTTCAGGGATGCTTCAGATTGAGAACGAAGGCTTCTAAGGGTTTGTCATGTAGGGTTTGGGAATGGCTTATGGTCTGCGTTCAAGAGAAGGTGTGAGAATGAAGGCTTGGGGTCTAGCGTCCAGGGTTGAACCAGCATGTACAAAAGCTCTGAAAAGTAGCATGTTCACGAGAGATGTCTCGCTTGGGCTTCTCCTCTAATAGCTGCACGGCCAAAAACCGCTTCCATTTGCCCGTCCCCGAAAACGTGGAATCATAGTCCCCTCTGCTGGAAAGAAGTTGGGCACTGTGGTGGCAAAAATAGGGAAGGAGCCAGGCCCTCTGCGTATGTTGTGCTGCTTCAGACTGATGGGTCCAATGCAATCCAGGGCCAGGCATGAGGCCTCTATCCCGACCCTAGCTATTTCCTTCTCATTGTAGGCAAACAGCTTCGATGGTAGTAGTAGCCGTTTTGAATGTCTTGTCTGGTGTTGCTAAAGGCAGTCACTCAGGCCTCGAGGCCGATCAATCGGATGAGGAGCTTTCAAGTTGACAGGTCCGTGGAAAGTCATCACAGATGTCCCGGACTTATTCGCAGCAAAGCATGTGGCATGTGTGTGCGTACATCATGTATCACTTCTTTCTTGGTGCCCTTCTTTGCCCATGTTAAATTCCACGCTCGACAACTTCTGGGGACCAGAGCTGCGCCGCACGTTGATCACGCATGAATCCCATGAATTATTTGACAGCAAGCTACAGTCAGCTAGAGGACCTCTACTAGAGGAGCTCCTGTCAAGCCAGATAGGCTCCACCCAGCGCTGTCCAACGAAGCGAAGGGAGCTATTGGACAATGGCCAGAGAGGCGGGCTGCAGTTGCACAGCTGGATGCCAGGCATGTCTGATGGCTGTGTCATTTTTGTCCAGATGGATGATGTGTAGGGCTTGCGATTCTTAATGTGTTGCCTGGCAAGCGAGATGGGTAGCACGTAGCTAGGCTTGAATGCACCAGGAGTCAATAAACCAGTTGCTTCTGTTCCGGGCCAGCAATGCCTAATGCCGTGCCGACATCTTGCGGTTCAGTCTGTTGCTTGCCGATCAAGAACAACATGGCAGCGCCACAGACCTCGGCTAAAAACCTCAGCCCCACCTTACCAACCTGCATTCTATACATATGCTGAACCTTTACGATCTGTTGGGAGTAAAGTTGACTGTCCAACCATGGCAGCTCTTACACCTTAGAAACAGTTGCAACTCCCAGCTGTCTAAGCAGAAGCTGTCCTTTGCCATGGCACCGCCTTCTATCATGACCTCTGCTGTGTCAGATGAGGAGCGCAAATGCTTTTGATGCCAGATTTGAGTTTTTTGCTGGAACGCAGTGCAGCCTCAAGCTGTCGAATGCTATGCTAGGCATCTGAGGGCGCGATCAATGGCTTTGTCTCAGTTGGGGAAATTACCTTTCGGTTAGCTCAGGGCAACTACCAGGCTGTAAGAGCTTTGGAGACTTCTCCAAAGCAGTAGAATCCGAACTTTGCGTGGGATTTTCATCCTTTGCACAACCTTTGGGTTTGAAGGAGTAAAGACTTGGTTCTTAGATTCTTAGGTCAAGAATTAGAGGAGTCACCGTTCAGGATCCAAGCTGGCGTGTTTCCCATGGGGTTCATGACCACTTGTCCCCCAGGAAGCATGATGAGAATTTCGGGGGAGGGGGGGGGAGTAGGCGCAGCGTGGCAAGCGTGCCAACCAGAGAACGATTGGGCCAGGGGATGGTTCAAATGAAAGTCACTGTTCCTTTGACCAACCAAAGGCAGGCTTTTGCTGCTGCGTTGGTTTGGGAAAGGCTTCCTGGTCTTTGGCAATGGGCTGGCTTGCTCCCAACAAAACTCAGCTTTCAAAAGAGTATGGGAGCAATCGTCAATAGTCAATACTCCCACATTAAGGACTAAATGCGATCAGGACTTCCATGAGTAGCTGGGATTCGCTGAAAAACGCAAACGAGAGGACCCCCCAACAGCCAATAGCCCTTGAGCTGGGCATGTGGAATAAGGTGTATATTACTTAGTTGAAGTAAAAACAGGCGTAAAGCTGTAACTCCTCACATAGAACAAAACCCTCGATAGGAACTTCAACCCCACTTGTGACATGTGTCATTACGTTGGACAAGTAGGTTAGAAGAACATTCATGTAGGACTTGGTAGTTCCAAAGACAACAGATCTGCCTGCATTAAAGGCTAAGGTTTTTGGAATTGACTGAACTAGTATGCGATTGAAGTTGGACGGTTTGTGATACCAAGAACCCCTACTTGTGGCTTTCACGCAGCCCGAAAAAGGAGACCACAGAAGAGACGGAGCCTCTGAAGGACTCCAGCAACTGCGTTGAGATGCCTCACGATTGTCTCAGTAAGTTTGACTCAAAGTCTGTGTAGGTTTGAGTTACCTTGGTGCTGAGTTCTCTGCTGAATGCTGATTTGGGTGGTGTATGTAACAACAGTAGGTTTCCTTGGGGAATGGCCTGACCATTTCCCCATCTGCTGGTTCCTGCTGTTGAGAGTTTTGGATCTTTCAGAACTTTCGGGCAGTATCCACCTACGGGCAGCCCAAGGACATAACGTACGAGCACAGAAGTTGGGTCAGCTCAGCTACTCACATCTCTGCGCCAGGTCTCGGCCAATCTGGAGCAACTCCTGCGAGAGTACGACAGGAGCTGCATTGGATCGTGCATGTTCGGTTGCATCAAACATGACGTGGTGCTGTCAAAGATCTAGCTGCCGCTGCAAGCAATTTTTAGGGATTATGCAGCCGCAGCCCTCAACGGCCCATCATCGGTAACAGCAGTGCCTGTGTGCCTTGACAGGGCTTCAGACGTGGGTAAGAAATCAAGGCCAACTGGGATTTAAGTTTATGCAACATACTATATAGTAGTTTCTATTTTTCCATTATCCCTATATATCCCCAATATATAGCCCCAATATATTATGTAGTAGCCGGAACTCGTGAATGGCAGGCATGATGTGCCCTTCCCAGGAGGCTGAAGCGGATCGAAAGCTTGTACTCCCAACATCAGGACAAGCGAGGGCATCACCGAAAACTGGGTTGCTGTTAAGGAATTTACATTAAGTTACCATAATGCGTATACATGTAGTAATTAATAGAGTTTCCCCAATATAGTGACTTAAATTAAGTTCCTTAACAGCAAACCAGAAAAGCCTTTATACCCTGTCCATTCTTCCCTAAATTGTAGTTTCCATTTTCTTTTCCAATATCCCAATATAGCTTCAATATAACCCCTACATAACCCCTATATAACCAGTCGTATCAATGTTTGGGACGACGATCGCATCCGCTGGCAAAACTCTGCAGTTGTTCATGATTTACTGTCAGATTGGTGCCATCGTCATTTTCTTGTTGTTCTTAGTCCGCATATTTCTGCATCGTCAGCCTAATCATTTTCACAATCGCGAAATCGCCGTCAGCGTCACTGTGATCCTGCTGGTGCTGGTGTCGGTGCTGTTGCAGATGCTGTTGCAGATGCTGTTGCAGATGCTGTTGCTGCTGTTGCTGCTGTTGCTACGGTGCAAGTGTTTGTTGGTGCCACTTGAAACATTCTCTTGGGCACGTGAGGATGCCAGTCTTGATGTAGCAGTGGCGAGAAGCAGTCCGCGGGCCGCGCAAGGCACTTCTTCCCGCATCGGATTGTGCATAGCTTCGGATTATGTGAAGTGGCAAAGTTGCAGAATTGATCGGTCTCTGGAAAGGCCCAGTTGCCCAGATCATTGGCTGGCTACCCAGGAATAAAGTTGGACGAGCTGGGATAGTTGTTTCAACTGATTTCAACTCAATATCACATCTGTAGGATGCAGAGCCGGCGAACATCATTGAGCTCCCTCTTGCAAGCACCCTCCCCCCAATAATGCAATTTCCATGCGCGTCTCCCATACTTGACCATGTGCTCTATAGAATTGCACGACGCACGTGTGAGAAACCCAAATAGATTCGCCCTTGGCACCAAATGCCCCGCTGACGCTGTTGCCTGCTTTTGCTCACTAATGCCCCTGCTCCTGCATTTCTTTTCTTTGGGTACTGTTGCCTTCTTCGGGATGATGGCTTTAAGCACACTGTGCTAGGATATAGTTTCGATATGGTCTTGAAACCAGCCTGTGTTGCCCGAGATCGCTTCTACCCACTTCTCGCATTGAAACATGGGAGGTCCGTGTTAGGAGCAGCCAGGCGTGCAGCAGACTCACGTTCCACTTACAAAGTGCCAGAGAATCAACATGATTAGCAGACACGTTTTACATGCAACTGAACACGAGCGCACGGCCAAACGCTCTCTTTTGCTCATGTTTGTTCTTTTGAGTGCGTGCTAGAAAGTCCATGTGGCGAAGGTTGTGCCTATGCCTTTTTTGCTAGTGGGATTGTGCCTTGGGGCATGTGACCCCAGCATTCTTTGGGACCAGTTGCAGCAGATCTTCCACACCTGGGCCTGCCTGTATTTGGGAGTTTTTCAGGATTGGGGTACCTGATAGGGCACTGAGGCGGCGATGCGTCTGTCACCAGTGCGCACTTCCTTGCTCGGAAGTCAGCAGCTCAGTACGGCTGTCTTCGGTTGCTTCGTGGAAAGATGATTCAAGTCACAGCACAATGGCGAGAGGGCTGGAGTTCCAGAACAGGTGCACGGTCACCTAGCTAGTGGGAAGACAACAGCAACCAACTTTGCAAGGGAGCTGTCGAGCAGCAAAGTCGACCTCGAAGAGCAGCTGCCCCGGTGCTGGGGGGATATGGGTAGTAGAGATATCATACGCCGACTTTGCCGTAAAAAAAGCAGAAGACACAGACACAGCAGCCCTCCCTCCAAGGCAGGCTGAGCTAGATGCCAACGGCTCAGTGTTGAGGTCACCAGTCCTCTTTTCGGCCCTCATCGGCGAAGAAATTCACAGAAGCTGACTGAGCTGACTCAGGATGCGCATCCCTTCAGCCGCATGTGGATGAACGCCCGAATGCAGTGGCCTTACGAGCTGTCGCAATCACCAGCTGCGTGTGAAGGCAGCACAGGTCGCATTCCAAGATTGGTACAGTTTGCTTTCATTTGCGGGCTGGTTTGCATGTATGGCTGGCTGAACTTAGGCAACAGAAGGAGATGTTCGATCAGGACTTGTGATTGCAATCTCAACGTGACTTGCGGGCAGGATTAGCAGGCATTCTTCTGAGACCAGATGGAGTGCAGCATGCAAGTCAGGAAGCTTGGTAAGCAGGACCTTCTGCAATCTATCTACGAGAAGTCTGGCCAGAGAGTGCTGGGCCCAGTCGGCATCTGGTCGGATTTGGTATCCCCCCTGCATGGAAAAATACCCGGTTGCTGGGAGCCAAGCGATGACACACAGTGAAGATGCTTCCAGCCAATTGAGCTGCAGAAGTATGACAGGTGCGCAACCGGACTGCGGTGTTCGGGGGCGGCCTGATGGGCATTCTGCCTGGGCCACCAAGATTCGCATGTAAGCATAGAGCTCTAGCGCTTGAGACCTTCGCACGGCCTGACATGTATCCCGCACCAAAATCTTCTGCTCAAACTAAATACACGAGGAGCCTTCAGATTTCCGGACGTTGGCTTGATACTAGTATGTCATACGTGCTACTTAGGGCGAACGTCGGCATTTTGCGAGCCCGCTGAGGTCCATGCCCTTCGGGCCCATCGGTATGGCTGCTGGCGCACTCTTCGGAGCTCTGGCACCTCGGCAGCCGTGATTCCTGATACTCCTGACGCATGCAACATGATTCACGTGATTGAGGCGCAGGTGCTAGAAATGGCAGATGGTATGATCTATGCATGTATGATCATGCAATCATGCATGATTGTGCCAGGTCGGTATGCTCATTGGGCCTTGGCCCTACAAAGCTTCTCCGCCTCTGCAGAGCTGATGAGCATTCCTAATGTGTCGCCCCTTTGCTTGCCGACGCCAAGGATATGCCTGGATAGACGGCGGTATATGCGGAATATGAAGCAATCCGAAATTGAGACCAGACGCTTGAAAAGCCTGGTCCGATTCCCAGAGATGCTGGCATGAGGCTGAAGGCAGCCATTCCTGCAGGAGTCAGGCTTATTGTTCAAATCCTGGCTTTCCGTAGTTTGTCTCTTCATGAAACGGTCACCATCAACCCCCATGCCTGCCTGTATCTGCCTTTGAAGGTTGAGATTTTGCAGACAAGCTGCCCTTGGGAGATAAAGCCTTTGATCGAGAGAATGCTCAGGTACGCTGGTCTGCAGAGCGATTTGCAGATGAGGCACGCACTCAGATCGTTCTTGTAGTATTGTGCTCCTCCACAAGGTTCGCAAGACCATATAGAATACAATGTTCCCCATTTGGGAGGGCTGCGGCTGTTGTCGTTTCAGCAGTATTCTGTAGAGACGCGTCCTGTGGTGCGGATTGTCATTTAGCCCTGGCTCTAGGGTCTAGGAGCCTGTACTAGCAGTAGTCTTCAAAGCCATGACGTCGCGTGAGTTGGTGGGCAAGCTTACGGATGACCTTCGTGACAATAAAACTTTCGTCCAGCTTGAGAATCATGTGGCTGCACATGCAAAGCACGTTGGGTGATGTTGCTTGCATGGAAGCGGATGAAGTAGCCTGGTGCTGGTGCAAAATGCCTACCAGGCTGAGAAGCCCACAGACAGCTGAGGAGCTTATCGAGCAGAAGGCCCACGGAGCTGATGCAAGAGTCAATGCCTCCAACAATGGCAACAGACAACACAGTGCCAGGTGGCACACACAAGGATGGAATTATTGGGCTTGGGAGTGCCACACAACAGCGCGGGCAATGTCACGAAAGGCGAACGCTTTGAAGCGCTTGAAGAGAGACCCTTCATTCATCTTCATTCGGGCTTTGACGAAGAACCAGGAGTCCATGCGATTGGACATGGGGCTCACATATTCGAGCTGCTGTCGAACACTCTCCTATGACTATCCCTTTGCACTTTGCACGACGCGCGCCTGAAGGTGCAGCCCAGCAGTGTTGAGCGTGGCATTGTGTTTGTTGCTATTGTTGGCGATGTTGACTCTTGCCCCTCGAGCTCCTCAGCTTGCTTGACACCAGCAGCGCATCTTGGACTTCCACGTCCCATCAGCACAGGTGCAAGGATGCTGATTAGGTTTGGGTAGTTGCCGGCGACTGGCAATGTCGAAGCCAGAACCAGGAGCACCAGCGATCGTTTCACTGGGTGAACTGCGTGGCACTCGAATTGGGATGACACATGCGGTCCTGCATGGTCCACGAAAGTGTCCGCTAGCACATGGAAGTCCAGTGGCAGTGTCTAGCCAAGCTTAGAGAAGTCCAAATGTCCCATCGGGATATGCGGGATGACACGTCCTCTTCTGATCCGCGGGAAGAATACTTAGGCTTCTATAGGGGTAAACAGGGGACATGAAGGAATTAAACCCCACTGATGGGTTTCAGGATTCGGGTTGATTCAGTTCGTTCACGTTCACGGCTTGTCTGTGGAGAATTCCGGCTGCTTGGAGCAGCGTCTCCATCATATGGACCCATCGAGAGTTCCGACGCTTGATTTGTTTGTACAGAGCTGATCAAATCACCTCCCGGCAATAATTGAAGCCCGCTGCAGTATATTGAGAACCTGAGATAGGGAGAGGTGATTATAAGGATTGCCACGAGCCTGGTTGCATCATGCCGCTTCATACACAGCTGATGCGAGGACGACCCCCAGGCTGCCGTGCAGCATTTAGAGTTGGTGCGGCGGCCCAGTTTTAACATGAAGGTTTTGAGGACTCCTGCTACATAGACTGCAATGTTTGTTTGGCTTTCTTGGCGGCTTCTCAGGTCGTCTTGGAGTTCAAACCCATAGCCGACATAGCTGCGGCCTCCAAAAATGCGCCGTCGACCCAGAGAATCTTCTGCAGTGCGTGTTCACATGTTGACCTTCTGTCGGGCTGATGTTTGGCTGTTGCTGCAGCTGCGCGTTGTAACCAGGAGGCGAACCCTCAAACTCTTGGATTCCTGGGCAGCCCGCAGAAGCTGCTTGGCCAAAACAAGCGAGTGGCTGGCAACATCTACAGAGCATGCATGAATCAGAGGAGTACCATTGCTAGTCTGGCTGGATCCAGTAGATGGGTTCTTGGCAACCTGAGAAGACCACTGGAACGTACTTCTGGACTGGCGGTCCAGAGAATAGTTTACCGATCAGCATGAGCCGCGTCAGTGACGAACCTATCGAAATGATTGGGGCTTTTCGAGAAGTTTGATCTACTCTGTATTTGGGATCGGTGTCAAGGACCCATGTCAAACAAATGTCGATTTTGAGGCATGATGCGTCAGCTGTGGGTGGATGCCTGAGATCTGTCACGGTTGCCACCTGTCAGTGCGAAATCCGCAGCTATCAATCTACATGGTTGATTGGTAGAAATTGACTGCATGCAAGTCAGAGCGGTTTCCAGATCAACGGTAAGCGGATGAGGCTTATATGGACAATATCCTGATCAACTGGAAGCAGCTGACGCAAGCAGACTTTCTGCGCAAGATGCCATGGCCCAAGTCTGGGACAGACACGTCATCTACAGCTTCATCTTGTGAGACATCTTGAGACTCGAGACAGGATCGGGAATGTGACTCAACCAATGCTGACAGGCTTTTCAAGCATGCGCGGTTCAACAAGCGCATAAACCCAATCAGAGCTGATCGCCGCTGAGGCAGTAGATATTAGAAGATGATCTCGACATTGGGTTTTCACGCTCCGTGCCTCTCATGCTCAAACAAAGAAAATTGTACATGAATCTCTTGGATCCAGACTTGCTGAGAATCCTGTGCCATCATTGATCATTTCTTTAGTTGCAAGTCTTCAGATAGCTCCAGCTTGCGCAGGCGACTCCTCTACAGACCGTTAAGACTTGCTGGGGCCTTGCTGACAGTAATCATCAGTAATCCTGGACAACACAGAATTCGGCCACTTGCACTTGCCGCGGCGCGGCGCTGCGCCGCGTGGCTAAATGGCAACGCCAAAGAGCGGAGACCAGGCCGCATCCTCCATTTGTCCAGTGTACTGCTAACGCAAGTGTACGTTTGAGATAAGGGCACGTCTCGCATCGCAACGTGAAGCCCCCTCAGATACAGTGCGGTTACGGGCTGCCCATATCCAGACGTGGCTGACAGGCTGCAGGAGTCACGAACAATGAGGCGAGGGCCTCGAGGGACCTTGAAGTTCTTTAGAGAGGGTAGGTCGCTTCGCTTTTCTGTTGTTTTATGGATCATTCCTGCGCTGAGTCCAACTCCGAACGCCAGCGCACATCTGGAGGTTCTGGGCCACGGGTTTTTGCAGTTTTGTTGATCTAATTCTTCCAGCAACAGAGTGGTTTGGGTTTGAACTAACTTTCCAGTGCAACGGGTGACCAATTGACAAAGTAGGTAAGCCCAGGAAGAGCCATGTGTTACAATCAATTCTGATAGACTTGGCAAGTCCCTCAAACAAGCCCGAACTCTGGAGCATTGAAGACCTCGCGCGAATTTGTATGTGCTTGTGACATGGCTAGTGAAATCAACATTGGCAAGTATTTGGTGGTGCATTTGGCGTACTGGTTTGTTGAGCTCCGTTTTCGTCTTGCCGCAACAGTTGTCCCAGATCGTTGCAGTCATCGTGACCAGATGTTTGCAGCGCATCCGATCCATGTCAATGTGTTTGCAGCTTTGGCGCAGGTTATCCTGATCCTTACCTCTACAGCGGCAAGGCTAAGGACCGCTTTCGGAACAGCACGGTGTGCACATGATAGGTTTGCAGGACAGGAATCTATCACAAGACAGCATCTTGGCATTTATTGATGTCATCGAACCCTGAAGCAGGTTTGGTGCAAGCACCTAGTCACGAACCCTCATTTCAGTAAGATACATGGCATCTAGCCAAAGAAGGCCTACTAAGCGAGGGGAGGATCTTCATGCTTTTCACGCTTTGAAAAGATGGAGGCCACATCGCTCTACAACCCTCCTGTCGAGCTGCCATCCTCGAGTGCCAGCAACTTCTTTGAGGAGGCATCGGCAGGACTGGCCTGTGCTCTCAGATCATGGGCCCTTTTGGCTGCTATACGGATAGGGACAAAGGATCCGGAAAACAGGTGAGGCTTCTTGAAGTCATGGGCCCGTCTCAGGGCATATGCTTATCGGATCTTATTGGGGTATATGAGGGCACCATGATGTTTGGAAATGCCTCGCGGGCCAAGTGTCCATCTGATACGCAGGAGAACCAGAAGAGATGGAAACACGCCGCAAATTCAACAAGTTCTGCACCCGAGCCAAAGACGGCGCTGAACCGCAGCACTTCCTGTCGTTTGACAACTTTGTTTCCCTACTGGCCCACTATGAAGCAGCATCGCCCTCAGCGGTGTCATCCTATTTCTACGCGGTGGACCGCACCTTGGTTCACACACCAACAGCCTTTTTTGCATTGAGCTTCGTGTTGTGAGCAGCTGCGTGCAATGGACCCGGCACTCTTTGAAGTTGAAGTAAAGCCTGTCGTCTGATGAGACTGATGAGTAGCCCATTCCTTCGTGAGCCATTCTTGCTGACTATCAGCTGTCTGCATGTATAGAGTTGTCGCTTCACATGCTGGCGGATGGTCATCCGCGAGACAGGTGCAACCAAGATGAGATGCTTCCCTCAAAAAACATTCATGCGCAGGCAAACGTGACAACATGATTGACTTTGATGAGTTCTTCCTTGGTGCGGTTGCTGGAGATCCAACGTGCCGCTGCGCAAGTTGTGATGTTGCAGACACCACCGTGTATTCAGGTCTTAGGCATCGAGTGTGGAGTTCCTGCATAAACACTGAGGTGCAGGAAGTAAGACCTTTGATTTTCTAAGTTGCGCAACTACATCTCTGGATAGTTCTACAATTTGTGCTGGGACCGTGTATCCCGTCAGGTGTGAAGCTCTGATATAATCTTGTCTGGTTCTATCTGCTTCTCATAGCTAACTTGGACTTGGAGTCGCCAAGGACAGTGCACATCCTCAATTCCTTCACCGGAAGACCCTTGGAGGGATTGTAGTCACCTCATACATACCTTTGCATTCCTCGGCCGGAGTAGTAGCCCACGCTCCACGAAGCAAGTGTACTGGATTGCAAAGAAAAACGTTGCATAACAAAGCCATACCTGCTGAGCCTGTTTGAAATAGATATGTCACCAGGTCACTTTGGTGGAAGCAAATCCTGTAGCCCTTGTCACAGGAGAAAGGGCGCAATTCACATTCGACTTTTACGACACAAATCACTCTGGCTTCCTAGAGCTTGAGGAGTTCGAGAAGATTGATGCTCGCCCGCAACTAGCACCGATGGTGAACTGCGGTAAACCAACTCCCAATTCGAGCACATCGTTCAGCTCCGCAACCTTTTTGTGCGCCTTGTGCTTTTGCAACAGCTGTTTGTTCGTTTCAGGTCAGAGATTGTGCTCTGGCCCAGCTGGCCCCATCGACGTCCAGATTTCATGCACTTGAGAAAGCAGATGAGCTGGGCCTCATAGACAGGCCATGGCAGGGATCCTGTTCCAAGCTCCCGGCCTGCCCAAGCACCCAGTTATACCAAGCTTAACTTTCTTGATTCTTTGCAGGAAAGACGGTAGCTTCATACCTCCAGACAAGAACAAATTCTATGAGTTCATCATGACGGTGCCCGGGCTGAAATGCGTGGATGCGATCCTTTCTTTTGCGCATAATGTGTGATGTGTGATGCGTGTGAGAAAGGAACGCTTACGTGGCACTTCTCGGCTCTTCCGCTTTCAGAAGACGCTGATAAGACCACACAATCGGAACACGAGACGAGACTTGGCTGCTAACTTAGAATCCAGTGAGGTTTTGGGCAGTGGGTTTGGAAGCATGCCTTGACACGCGACTGCAGTCAGAGAGAAGTAAACAGAGCTGCTGCCTGCAAAGCAGCTCTGCTGGAAATAGCAGCCCGAGTAGCTTACTCTATTTCTTCCATGGCTCGAGTTTAGAATACCGCGGCGATTGCGAACAGATACAACAGATATGACAGATCTGAGGTGGGCACCCGCCTAGCGCCAACGAAGTGCCGGCGGAGGCCAATACTACGTCTGTGCAGCCGCTACCACGCTCGGAGCGCGGCCATCGCGGCGAGCGTGCAGATGGTGCTGAGCGGCAGTCGCTGCCTCATTTAAGCAGCTTTTCCCTGGGGCCCCTAGGATGTTGGGCTACATCATCCTTGGAGGCATCTATGCCGTATCGCAAGAACTTAATTCGCAAGAACTTAATTATAGCATGTTCGACATCTTCAGCCCTTCAGACAGTTTGACGGCTCCTGCCGAGGCCAAGAGAGGGCTTCGAGCTTCCAATCCTAGAGGCCAAGCTCCGCTTCCCCGAAGCCATAACGCTTACTCCAGGGGGCTGAACAGGAATTCTATTACAGGGACATACATGGGCTATGCATGATAGGCTGTGGGGATATAGTGGTGAATCGAATTTAACAGCAAGGGAAAATGAAATGAAAAGTGGCATTGCTCATGCTTGGGGGTGGGGAATGGCTAGCTACGAGCAGTTATGAGGACAATGATACGGATTGCATGAAAAAGCTACCAAATCGTTTTGGTAGACTGCCTGGAGCATGGGGTGGGCTCAAGATGTACACGCACCATCTGGTTCTAAAGTGCCTTTTCAGGTTGGAATCATTCCCGACCTTGTTTTGGGAAATCATAGGGCCGGGTTGGCAGAGGCCCCACGGCACCTGCTTTGCGCGCCACATTGCAGGAACATGATGCTTTGGCCGAAGGCAGTTGGACTTCATGACATGTAGAATCCTCCCTGCGCTTCTCTTCTCCGGTCATGTCATGCTTCGAGAACCAGTCATAGCTTGGTACCACCGCAGTCCAAAGCGCAAGGAACAACCCTCAGGCGAAATGCCAGTGCCTGCCTCAAATACCATTAGGAATTTGCCAGTTTTTTGCTATGGCGGCACCGGAACAGAAACTTCGATGAGGCAGGAAGCAAGGTATTGGAGACGTCCTGCTGTCAGGAGGCCAAAGAGGACCCCATACCAGACATGACGACCGAAGAGCCGGGCAGCGAACAGGAGCTGAGAAGAAGCCCCTCAGAAGGGAGTCAGACTCTGCTATTCGAAGACAAACTCTGTGAGCTGAAATGAATCTTAGTCTGTGTCGCAGCCGAAAATCAGTGCTCAGATACATTAGCCATGCCACTGCAGACATCAGGTCGAACAGGTATGAACAAATGTTGAGAATGGATCACAGCGCATTTGCATGCCAAGCGATGCTAGCTGACTTTAAGTCGCTTAAAGTTGAGCGGTACAGAGTACTGAGTACTTACAGTAGGGGTGGGCATACCGCTTGAGAGGATTCTGAGATGAGCCCGTACAAACTGGGCCGCGAAAGCGACGCCCCCAGCCCAAGCGAGACGAAGGACCACAGAAAAGGATGTCAGTCTGACTGCAACAGTGTCCCGGGTGGGTGTGGCTCGTATGTCATGACACATCTTAGGCTGTGATTCCTACCAGGCCGCAGTGTAGTCAGAGCGAGCTTAGGAAGCATTTGGAACAGGACGTGTCGGCACTTCCGCCCTACGACACCTACCTGCCACCCGCACCTCCTTGCCAAATCACCTTGGACACTGATCTCGGAGCCTCAGCTCTGATATTAAGCATGGGTTTCGAAGTAGCAGAAGTGGTGCTCTTGATGCAATGGCAAGCCAGATGCAGCGTCACAACTCGCAGTAGCTTTGGCAAACGCCCTTACACGTATCCTTGCGAATCACTTCCAGACTGCAAAGCAGGTGTTGCCGATGCCGTGATCGTGGCGCAGCGCGTTGTGGAGACACTCAGAGTGGAGGACTTTCCAGGTTGCACGGCCGCACGCAGCGGCCAGCAAATGGGTTTGACGAATGCATGTCGGCACCTGGTCAGGTCTCGTACCCCCGCCGGACGGAAGCTTTGCGCTTTTGACCTCGTTTGAGCTCATCGGGCTCTGCGCGGAACTTACAAGCACTTCCCACTTCTGCTTTCCTGATCGATTCTTCCAGATCCAGAACAGCCGTCGCAAGCTTTGCAGCCTGCTGTCCATGAAGCCCTGCCCAAACACACCGCAGTCTGCCGCATCCTACTTGCAAAGGCAATGCAATTCGGCCCATTCTCCAGGAAGAAGAGATGACTCCAACCATGCACTAGGTCTTGTGATTCACCTACGAAAGTGGTCTGGCACGTTGCGAAGAAAGCATGCATGTAACAGGGAATCCGCCAGATGATGTATCTCCAAAGCATGATCAGAGTGGATATGGGCTGTCGATCTTGAGTCATTTTGTCCGGAGGTCAAGCTGTAGGTCATGGTACGGCCTTGCGCCCAATCCAAAGTCGCAGCAGCCAAGGATCATCCCCAATGTGACAGAGCCCGTCAAAGTCTTTGGCCACTGGACAGCACATAGCCAAGACACAGACCAGATTCCAAAGATTGTTTCTCGCAACTTATGTATCATTCAGTTTTGTGGGGCCCGCATAGTCAGGATCCTGTCATCTTGAGGGTGTAAAGTGAACCCAAATGGATCCCAGAGCTCGAGGGAAGCTGCCAGAAGCTGGTTTGAGACTCCTCGCTAGGTTCGCTTCATGGGCAGCTCACCGATCTCCTGTCCTGGTTTAAGTGGCATAAGCCACCCTCGGATGAGCACATGACAGGCGATCTCCTGCACTTCGGCACCTTTAGATTTTGGTACTTTCCGCGCATGTAGCATTTCTTCCGAGCCGTGGCGCAGAGCTCAGGTATGTGAACTATGTTTTCCTGGGCGACTATGCAGACCGTGGGGGCTATGGATTGGAGGTCATTTCGATCCTCTTCTCCCTGAAGGCTTCTCTCAGAAATCGCTAGGGACAGTATGTCTGCCAGCGGCTGGCTTAGGTCCACCATCCTTAGCGTGAGACAAGCCGTCCCAAACGAGAGATTGCACAACCATCAAATCTTGCTCCATGAGCCACAGTGGCTTACTTTTGCCTGATTGCAAGAGGTGTTGTTTCCCGACAGAGTCTGCTTGCTTCGGGGTCACCATGCTCCGCAGTCGCAATAGGCTTCTGCTTCTCTTGGCTGCCATGGCTTCTTGTTCGTTTGCAGTATGTACTAACGAAACTCACATGACCATAAGTGTGCATGTATCTGCGATTAGCCGGTTACTGGCTTGCCTGGGGAACAGGGAGCAGACTTGTGGCATCGTAATTTGAATGGCTGGCCGTTGTTGTGTCGATGCTGTCATAAACCTTGCACCACAGCATCTTTGCTCTATGTCAGCATTACGAGGAAGTACAAGTACTCAAGTACGTCCACAATGTTCACATCTTCAGCGAATCTGAGGAGAACCGGCACGTGAATTACCACCTCGGTCTCCGGCAGGAATGCGAGAAACGTCTTGGGGCACAAGGTGCCATCCATGAGAGGGCATTCGAATAGCAGCAATGCGATTACAAGCCATCGAGGGCTTTCCAGTAGGTGTCAGCATCTAAGCAGGGGCAGCATAAGCAGGATCCGGCTGGCTGACATGCTTGGCCGGTAGGGTTTGGTCCCCACTTTGAAGTGACATGTAATTATAGTACAAGGCCAAATCCTGGTTCAAGGAGGGGCCCCAGCTTCGAAAGCTGCAGCATACATGCTTCCTCCTCTGGAAGGCCTTGAAGTCTTCGAGCACTTGAACAACGCGCGCCCTGACTAGCATTCCATCAAGCAGCGTAGTGTGACAGACGGACAAGGCTCCGTTGCAGGGCTTCAGATCTTTTTGACTTGACCAGTTCTTGACCGTTCTGCCGAGGTACCCCATGCAAGATCATTCAGCAAAGGGGACTAAGATTCAGAGCGATTGCGCCTCTAAAGGATCCCTTTATGATATTGCTTGGCATGTTAATTACTGTTCGCAAAACAACCCTAAAACCCTAGAAGATCCTACAAACGCCATCACTGTTGAGGTTCGAGTATCTCTCCCTGGCTGCGACGACTCGAGGCCAGTATCTGGCGATGGGACCAGGGGTTGTTCCTGCATCGCTCTCGCGTCTAGACGCCCGCCTCTTCAAGCTGGGTGTAGGATGTTGTAGGCACAAGACAAATAGTATGGGAAACGCTGTTAAAAAGAGGTGTAGGTAGTGACAATGTAAGTACTGCTGCTGACCCCTCCCAACATACCCACGTCAGTGAAGCCAGTGCCATTGCTTGAGCTTTCCAGTGTTGCGCTACAAAGATCTACAAGTAGTGACCGTGTGTATTTCTCTACTTACAGCCTTTGCAGGGGGCTTGGCAGCTGCTTGCTTAGGGCAACTAATGGCGAGCAGTGGTTTCTTTTGCTGGGGCAGGCTGTACAGTCTGTTTGAGGCCAGCTTTGTCCTTTGCAGTGGGAACCGAAACCTGGTAGTGCTGGAAGCTAAGGAACATCTCAAGCGCTTCAAAAAGCCCCTGACGCTGCCGTGGCCCGACTTGATTTGACATTGTTTTAGCATGCACGATAGCATACTCGCGGCAGAGGCACCACGGTAGAGGGAAGCCAGCGAGCCACAGTTTGACAGGGATCTGGCGAGAGTACAAATAACCACAACCACTCGGCCACAAAGGCACCCGTCGCTGGCTTTCGGAGGCGAAGACGAGACTGACGAGAAGGCAAAAAAGGGGAACTTTGATCGAACCATGCTGTAGCTTCAGGAGGGCAGTGGCTGCTCGACTGCTTATAGTTCTACACTTCTACGTAAAGGTATGCAGCCTGTGACGGCTAAACCAAGCGAAGCTATTGTTCTCACCACTGACCTCACATGCAATGCCGCTGCCTCCAGATCTTGTTAGAGCTCTTCATGCACCTTGGCTTGTACTAGTCTGCGGCAGCAAACTTGTCCTCGCCATGAGGCACGCTGTCTCTCGGAAGTAGTGCCTTAAAGCTTCCGTGTATCTGCGAAAAGTGTCGCTTGAGCCTGAGTGCCACTGAGACCGGCATCGCTGCTGTCTCGGGAGATGGGCAAGAGTAGCGTGCTGACCGGCAAGCAGCTGAGGGTCCGCCTGCAGATCTTGAGTGCAGGGGTAAAGCGCAGTGTGGCACCTGTGTTTCTGATGGGAGGCCTTCTGTGCTGTTCACAAGCTCTGGGGCATACTGCTCAGCCGGGAGACACTTGGCTGAACCATGCGAACTTGGCGCCACACTCAAGCATTCCTGTGAGCACAAAGCATGATTGTCCCAGCTGCCCCTTGCATTTTCTAAGGATAGTGCCGCATGGCCACTTGCAAGAGGACTGCGTCATAAGGTCGGGCAGTTCGGACCATGCAACATGTGCTGCAGATGCAGATGAACAGATGCATGGATGGGCCGAAGAAAAAAAAACAGTGCAAAGTGCACAAAGTGCTCTGCTAATGTGGGAAGCAAGATCATCAGGAGTTTTTGCACTGAGCCTCAGCTAACATACACGCGATTCTGGCATGCATCAATTTGTGGCTTGTGGCAGAAGGCATCTCATTCTCAGGGCTGCCCCTGCCAGCACACGTATTCAAATCCGTTGCAAGTAAGAGGCTTTTTGGTCAAGATATTGCGTTTAGGTCGGACGTGTCTGCTTTTGGCAGGGTTTGTTCGTGCCTCAACTACTGCGATCTGCCCTTGGGGAACCTGGCCTCCATCCTGTACATCACGGACGAGGACTCGAATGTCACGGTGAGACCGAAGGCAGCAGGCTGGGATCATTTATATCCTGGCTTCAAGTGCTGGTAAGCTCAGGTTCTGACCACCTACCTCGACAAGCAGTACTGCTATCTCTCAGGCGCGTGGGTTGAAATCTTTGCCACGTCCATGCCTAAGAGAAGCCTGCAGATAACCTAGCGCCTGCCTCCGTGTCATGCCAAAAACATTTATCTTGGACTGGCCCTAGGACTTTGTTAGTTGGTTAGTTGCATAGCCGAAGCAGTTGAGCTTCGGGTGAATTTGGCAAAAACTGCACCTGCTTCACCTGCTTTGAGACTACACCAGCCCGACGGTGCCCCGACGGAACAGCTCGCCAAGCCGCTGGCCTAAGCAGGCGGGTCTTGTGTCGAGCTGTAGATCTCAAATATCGGGAACTGTCCATTACCCAATGCCAAGCTGCAGGGGATAGACGATCCAGAACAGCTACCAATCATCTAACAGCTGAAAGATCCTCGAGGGTATCAAGCGCTGACATGAGCAATGTCAACTTCTCAGGGCTATGTCTATGAAGAGCAGAACATGCAGCTTTGTTTTGTATGGCAGGTACGGGCACCCACTCCGGACCGCATTATGGCCCCGGAAGAAGCAGTGGGGCACTCAGGGTGCAGCAGCAGCTGCTTGAGCAGCTCTAGATTGCTTAATGCAAACGCTCAAATGCCCCGACCAGAGGCCGAGCGCCACGAAAAGAGTCCAGATGAGGCTGGGTGCTTGGAGGGTAGTCGAGGTTTGGGATGTTGCGTCTTTGTACACGCCCCCACGCCAACACCATCCAACAACTGCTACTACACCTTCAAAAGTTTAGCAGATCACTCCCCTGCCTTTGCCGAAGGACGATGGCCTCTTCCTCTTTCCCGCGTACAAGGCCTGTGCGCCGAAACGGGCGCGCCCTGGATCCTTGGATCAGGAACTTGCTTGCCAAACCCACAAATTCCCCAAGTCCCATATTGCGCAGCACAAGCCAGCACCGCAGTAACGTTTTTATATGTCTTTTTGCGAAGGATCTTGCCGAGGAAATCTAGGAATTTAGCATGGGATGGTAAATAACAACTCCCCGGTGGTTCCAAGGATCAACGATACCTGATGGCCGACGGCCAGCTCCAGGCAACCTGTGGGTGCTTGCATCCTTGTTCTTAAGATGGGCAGGTGCGACTCAACTTATTATTCTTATGAACATTGTCAGGGGCCTGCTTGGGTACTGTATGTTGTTAAAGTGCCGTTAAAGGCTGTTTGAAGTAGAAGAATGCTGCCCCATGGCGCAAACAAGCAGATACGCTTGCTGCCAGATTTGCAGTCGAGTGCACTGATATGTGCATACCATCGCATGCCTCCGCTGATTGATTGGACATGGCTGCGCTGTGAATAAGTTCCAGCGCATCTGGAGGTTAAACGCCGCTGCGGCTTGCGAGATCGTCAAAGCTTGTTCCAGAGATCGTTGGAAGCGTGCCCGCGAGCGTTTGAGCTGAGCGGTGAACCTTGCTGGTGGGGCTGAAGCGCAGCAGGGTTCAAAGGCTTCATGTGTTCTGCTGCATGATATTGATTTTACGTAGATTTAAGTAGAAGTAAGCATGATTCTATGCTGCATCCAAAGTCACAGTGATGTGCGGAGAAGCAGCGCTCCCTTCAGCAGTCGACGGACGCAGAAGCCCATAGCTAAATTCACGCCAACGAAGCCTGGATCCGAGCTGCGGAGAAAAGCGGCAACGGCACAGACCTGCAGGGTTTTTGAATAAAAGGCTGTCGCTACTGGCACAGTGACGGAAGCAAACATCAAGCCTTTGCTGAAATTGCCATATAAATCCAGTTGACATGTTATTTGCAATTTTCTTTTCCATTTCATTTGATTCTCCATTATCTGGGTAACATCCCTAAACCCTATGTGGCCGTATAACCCCTACATCACCCCTGTGTAACCACTATCACTATGTAGCATGTTGCTGAGGCAGGTCCTTCAGACGCTCCTGGTCATGTACCGTTGCGCTTCACGGGTCTTGGCAGAGCCAGAGGTGCGCCATTATGCGCTATTCCCTGGGCCAAGATCATAGTAACAGTATTAATAGTAACGAGAGTAGTAACTGATGGTAGCAACGGTAATGGTTATCCCTCTTTCCCCACAGCTGCATGTGTGTCAGGAGAACTTTGTCCTTCGAGTGGAACGGCTGTTGGATAATGAGCTGGTCAGGCCAAGGGAGAGGGAAGGAATGCCGAAAGGCATCATTCAACCGGGAAGGGATGCTGACAGGAAGTGCAAGATAAAGCCAATGAACCGGCATATCTTCAGAACAGAAGCCTTTCAAGTAGCGACACCTCTTCGGGTCTCTTCGTAGCAAGTAAGATATCTAGCCCGATGGAATCGCAGGGTAAACAGCTACCCCCAACGGCTCAGGGAGACGCACGTAGGATTATCCAGCTGATCTGCAGCTGCCTTGTTCACCAATTTTCCGCTTCATTTTCCATTTGATGCTCTATTATTCGGGTAACATATCCCTATCCCTGTACACTCCCTGTATATAGGAGCTTCCACTCATTTGAACCTGCGCAGGTTTGTGATCTCGTGTGGGCCCAAGCTACAGGTGCTGCAAGATTTCATGAGCCGCTTCTGCATCGTCTGAGTTCACCAAAACAGCCGATTTGCTAAATGCTGGCTTGGGTGCAGCAGACTCTTGTCACTGGAGAGCTCATTTGCTATGGTGCTCAATGCAAGAGCTACTCACTTTTGACAGCGTGTGACATCCACTGCAGGCAGCAGCAACAGCTGTCCTCAAACAACCAGGCCGGCAATACAGGGAGCGCAGTCTTTCACGACTGATTAGATCCGCTGCCTTCTTACTACAACGGATCGAACTTCAAGCCTCCGCATGCAGATATCACACGAGGCTAGGTCACAGGAATGACTGCATAGTTATTTGTTAGCAGACGCGTCGAGTCAGCATCAGTCGCACGTGGCAAAGCGCAGATGAGCCATGTCGAGTACAACCACAGCAGTCAAGCACATGTCCTGCGTCAGGGTGCAGTCCTGGCAGAAAGCATGATCTTCGCGGATGCTCGGAAAGGTGCCTTGATGTGAAATCTTGTGGAGCTGTTGAGCTAGCTTGCTGCAGCCTTCTAGCGAGAAGGATGAGAGCTTGAAGCTACGCAGAGCCTTTCAACTGGAATTTTCGCCAAGGAAAACGTAGCAAATCAAAGGGCACTCTCCCGGAGAGGGAGCTCCACGCTCAGATCGAGGAGGCAAGCAGCCAACGACCAGAGCTTTGTGCTTTGTGCTTCATGTTTTAAATAAAGTTTGGCGCACGCACGCAACTTGACGACCTGCACTGCAGGACTCCGATCATGAAGACATGGACGTTCTCTCCAATCCTGGTGTTCGCCCAGGCAGAGCACACCACTGGCACAGTCAGTACAAAATTGCTGCCTGCCTTCAGCTGCCAGCGAAGCTATGTACATGCTGTCAGCTGCTTGGGTTAGGTTGTCAGGCTGTATCCATGTCCGGCTGCTGGAAGCATCAAATGCAGCAGCTGGCAGGATGTTGTTTCAAGCTAGGATCTGCAAGCCACATCGATCAATGAAAGCTTGCCGCACACAAAAACCCTTGATGCAGGCAACTGGTCCAGCGAAATGTCTCGCACTTCCAGTGGCGACTCTTACGAGAAGAAGCCTTGAGCTCGGCCATGCATCGAAAGTGTTGTTTGACCTGACAACCCCAGTCTTTCCTCGGATGCCAGGAGGACCGAGGAAGCGCAGCGCGTGCTGAAGGCTCCTTTCTTCAAGTCCTGGGAGGACGCCTTGTCCCGCCGCAGCTAGCTTCGGGTATTCAGGCTTGTTATTGGTTCCTAAGCAGTTGCGCGGCAGATGTTGGCGCGCATGCTAACAAACCAAGACATCTACAATTTACCAAATATCATGTGTATACAAATTGCCAGTATGTTTTCTGCAGGACTTCATGGAGTTCGACAACAACTACAAGCACAAGTGCTTTGCCGTGCAAGTTGCAGAACCAAAAAGAATCATGAAGACTTAGTTGGCATGCTGGCTAGGCTGCATGCGACAGCAGTGAGATTCACAAGCACAGATGCAGTTTGAAAGCAGGGAACCGCGGGAGAGTTTCTGAAATTGCTGTGGTGATGGAGCATGCTGGAGCTATGCACTTGGAAGAAGCTAAGGATCCCAATCACGCAAAGTGAGTGCTAGCCTGAGTACCTTTGCAGCCAGAATGGTGGAATCTCCATGCGAGGCGACGACGGAACGATCAAGCTTGGAATTCTGCTTGGTTGAGCTACAATCTAAATCCCCTGAATCACCCCAATAATACTCCCCTATATAATCCTCTACAATATAACCCCAGAAGCAGCTCAGCTTGTTTCGGCTTCCGAGTTTCTCGCTACTGCTCGAGAAGGAGTCGCAGGGAATGCAAGGCGCACCGGTGATGGGTTGAGCCTTGAGATTGTTCTTTTCACGTCCTGGGGGTTCCTACTGGTGCTCAAGGGAGAGCGGGGGAGTGGATCCCTTTATAATCCCTTTATAATCCCCGTATAATCCCCAGGTATACCTCTAAAATGGTACCCATATTCATTTCCCCACTCCCCCTCTTAAGCAGCAGTAGGAATTCTGCGAGCGGGGCACGTCAACGGATGGCAGAGTATCGTTCATGTTGAACTTCGCCATGGTGTAGAAGTAAGGATGACTCAACCTGCTTTCCAGGTTGGGATATGTGCGTCGATCGCAAGGAGATCAAGGTTGCCAAGGCTGCAACAACAAAAAACCTACATAGTCCCAATTTCCATTTCATGCTCCATTTGCTTTCCATTTGATTCTGCATTATTCCCATATACCCCTATGTGACCAACCATGGGAATCATGGAAGTGGACTGCAACCTGGGCTCGAGGTTGGGATTGATTGAAGGCGCATGGTTTTTAGGCAGATATTGTGCCAGGGCAAAGCTGGCAATGAAATCATAATCAAATTTGCAACTAGCACCAAAAAATGAGTCCTTGTTGCAAGATGATTCTGGGTCGTCACCAGACACAACACAGGCTCCAGGGCCGGGCCCATCAGGGGTACCTATATCAGGCTACCTGATGAGGAAACTAGGGTGCATTGGAGTCCCCCTGTTTATGGAAACTACAGTACCATTTGATAACGCCGTTGCCCTCGGGCTTGCGGCGCCTGTCGGATGAATCTTGCTGCTTGGGCTGAATGATTTGGCCTGCAAACGGTCCTCCCCTGTGGCCCGCAGACTCTTCAGTCGGATGGCAGCGGCTGCATTTTCCTACGAGTCACGGACTTCAGCAGCTTCAGCTTCTTGCGAGCTCCAGCTGTAGAGACTGTTCAAATGCCAGAAAGTTCTGGTCTGCGTCGCCTCAGGCGTGGTCCTCCCTGCCTGATGTCGACTTGCCGGTCGTCTTCCACATGTTTTACAAGTGCGAAAAGCGCATGGAGTGACCCCGCTGCAACTGGTCTAGCACAAGACGGTGTAAGTGCTGCCTAGATCATTCAGCACGCGGTGATGCTCCAAGGTGGGACCGAGCGTTCTTCGAGATGAAAACCCTTGACCAAATAGAGGCTGCGAGCGAAGATAATTAGCGGTGGCAAGTTATGATATTGTAGCATTGAAGCATATTGAAGCCCTTCCAGGGATCGGACATCCTGTACAGCGTGTTGCGGGTGCCGGCAGTCAGGGCCTCAGTTTATGAAGTGCTGGCCATGCCACTGAAGAGTCTACTCATCCACGACCACCTGCGTTTGAGTCGTATGACATGTGGCAGACTTTATTGTTGGCGAAGATTGGGAATCACATCGCATCCTGCCAAGTGTACGCCCCGTGACTACGTGCAGTACCGGCGGGTCAAGGTCTTGGAGGAGAGCTGAAGTGGTCGTCTTTAGCACCCTTTGGGAACCTTCGCGCATCGCTGCACAAACCGCAGGATGGCACTGTCCTCATCAGTCTGCGCTCAGCCAACCACCCTGATATGCCTGAGAAGAGTGGGCCGCAAACTCAGCACCACCCAGGATTCGCGGCATTGTGAGAACCCTGGAATATGCAGATCTTATGTGTGAACATGTCTCAACAGCTTCAGCCGGGACAGGGGTTCACCAGCCCCGCTTGGGGGTGGAAGTTTGGAGTTATTTGGGATTATCTTGAGCATGGCCCCATGATGCTCCATCCTGGTCTGCGGCTTGGTTGTCTGCCTTAGGAGGATGGAAAGCACCAGAAGTTGTGGCGCTGAGATTCTGGCTGTTTGAGGTACATCCGTGCAGAGTCCTTCACCTCTGGTTACGTCATGCGCCGGTACAATGATGGGTGCTGCTCTCAGGGCTTGGAATTCTGAGGATGGAACGCTTTGACCCTCAACGAAAGCTATGGTATCTCTACACACTACACGGCATCCTTCTCCACCACTTGGCTGTGTCAGCGCAAGCTGTCAACACGAGTATGTCTAGCCCTGCACGGCCTTTCGATCCAGGAAGGAGAAGGGCACCAAAGTCTTTTTGATGACGTGCACCGATGTAAAGGCCGGATGTCAGCATGACCTGGCACGGTGGGTCTGCCAACAATCCGTGTAGACAGCGGTCACTCAGAAATCCTTTGTTTACCACCCCGCATTAGGTTATCCCCCCCAAACTTCATCAACTTCACCCTGCCTAGCACAGACCATAATCGCTTCAGTCGTTGGCCACAGCCCCTCCAGCCCAAGCTAAGTAAAGCCAGGGCATCATCCCAAAATGGATGATTAACTTCGTGGCTCCGCGGAAGCCGGGCGAGTGGATTGACTGCCTGAAGAAGGCGTGATCAGCTGTCGCTTATCGTCTGCCATTGATGTAGCTGGGTTCTTGTGGCTGAACGCTGGGTGTAGCATGATTTTGTTTGTAGCAGCTTCAATCAGGCGAGAGGCTGGCAGACAGAGAACAGAGCGGCAATGGGAGCAGTGCGAAAGCCTTTTTTCCTTGAGGCGTGCCTGGACTATCAAGCAGCCAATCCAGACTATCCGGCCCTTGAAGAGGCACGCCTGATCCTGTCAAGTTTTTCTGCCAACCCACCTGGCGTTTTATGGTAATTAGGATCAATGCCTCCGGCCTTGTATCCTTTAGCCCGACAGGAGCTGGAGCCATTCAAGCAAAATCATCCTTTCGACTACGAGGACTTGTTCGGGCTCATGATGATGCCATTTTGCAGTTGTCAAAAAAGACTTGAGTGAGGCTTGAGTTGAAGTTCAGATTCCATTCCTATCCAGCCTGGTTACAATCTGCCATCCCGTGTCGGCAGCAGGAAGTGAACGCTGCCAGCTTGGAGGCTGACCCTGCGACGGGTCGCAAACAATCTCCAGCCAGCCTGGCTCAGTTTTGCCGAAGGTAAACAATGTCGTCTTGATTTGAACAGGTTTCTTCGCTGCAGGTGTGCAATTTCAGGACAGATCTCACAAACAATTTTTGGGCAGGGGAGCCCAAAGGATCTGCATGTCCAGAGTGTAGCATGAGTAGCACCAGTTGGGCGCCAAACAAAATGGCTGGGGCTCCAAGCTGCAATCAGGTCCAATGAGCCACAATCAGGCCCAGCTCGCAACCTTACGTCATCGTAAACCGCCCGAAGGGTTTCTTTGCTTAAGGAAGCACAGAAGTATGATGCAAGGTCTCCCAAAAACATCTATAAGCTGGAAACACCCCCAAGCCTTGAACCATCGACCAGCCATAGCCTGCAACATGCAAAACGGGACCCTTCTGTCGCAGCCTGCCAGACTTGGGTGACTCTCTGACCAGCCGGAGAGTTGCACACCGCGGTTCACTGCCTACGGCCAGGCCAAAAAGCATCATCAAAAAGGTATCATGAACCGGTAAGAGAGCCGCAGCAGGAGGAGGGGGAGTAGTAAAGTCGTGGCTTGGTGGTAGTGGTAGTAGTGGTAGTAGGAGGATTGGCATTACTAGTAGTACCAGCAAGTAGTCATGGTCGTAGTTGTCAGCAGCAGAAGAAGGAGGAGCAGGTGGAGTATGAGTGCGAGGAGCACAGCCATGGAACAGTAAACAGTATATAGCTGTAGTGATAGCGGTGGTAGTGGTAGCTGAGAGTTCTGTGTATCCCTCTGGTAGTTCAGTACTGTGAGCATATCTAGGTCTGAGAAGGCAGGTGTCCAGCGATTGCAGGACAAGTCCTTGTACAGGAAGCTTTTCCCCTGCTTTGCTTGCAAGGTTGATTTTTGCCCAAAGGTTTCACCACCAAGCATGTCGAAGACATGGTACCTGACACTAAAAGATGTGGTGTCGATCCCGTCCAAGTTTTGAAGTTTGAATATTTCAGGGTCCTTACCCTGGCAACTTGCCCTGGAAACTCATTGCCGTACCAAGCATGCACGTTGACAAGTCCTGCTTTGGACGAAGTCACCATTGATGAGCTAGTCTTGAGGCATTTGCCAGGCACCTGCAGGGGTCTTTTTGCTTAGATTCGCAGAGCTGTGTGAATGGCCCCAGTTGCGTCGATGTCTGCTGGCATCTTTTCGCACACCATTTGAGACGGTTTTTCTTTCATCAATGAATGAATGCCTTCCAGAAACCACATCGTAAGTCCTCCGAGGTTAAGAATCAGCAATCTAGCTTGAATAACTTCAAATCATTCAATAATGTCAATATTCTGAGCTGTGTTCATTTTGGCTTGTTAAACGTTATTGATATTCTCAGCGCGTTGGACGTTCACTGCCACCAGTCCCCAGTCCCCAGCTTTTGTCACTTGTCAGACCCTGCCACCTGCAGCTAAGGCAGTGTAGCTACTGTACTCGCGTGTAAGCAGCAGCAAAAGGCTTGTACTTGTAAGCTTAGTCCAGGGCTTTCATCTGTGTTGCTCCAACATGGTGCAAGAAGAAAAGCTGTTACGCAAGCTCTGGGACCAGCCCCGCATGCTCTGAGCCCAACCCCCCCCCCGTCTGCAGGGCACATGCCGCAAGGAGCCGGAAGAAGAAGAAGGATTCCCAGACTAGCTGTTCATGGATGTATGATGGGGTCTCCATGTGCTACAGGGGGACTATGAAGCAGCATACAGTAGCTGGTTTATTACGCATGAGACCGTCGTAAGAGTGGTAGGAGGTAGCGTGGTAGGGGGGAGACGATGATGCGGCGGCCGCGCGGTGGCAGCACAAAAACAGGGTGCAACTACACAACCACGAACAAGCATCAAGGTCCACTAAGGTGATATGATATCATGGACAATGAAATGCATGGTGGTTGTTTGTTCATGGTCACACTCTGCTAGAGTAGAGGATGTTTACCACCTAGAACAGTTGGCATTGGATGACGGGAGGAGAGTGGCCAGGCAGAAAGGCAGGGGATGAGCAGCAGAGCTATCAGGATGGTGCCTAGGGATGCCTAGGGTGCCAGTTGCAATGGTCGCCGAAGAAGAAATGGCAGCAGCATTAACCATGATTCATACTATCGCAAGAATGGTGAGAGATTACGGTGGCCGAATGTGGCCGCGCCAAATCATGTGCTACCAGAGCGTGACTCTGAAGATGACGATCGCGGCATAACCCTGGCCAAAACTGCCAGACAAATCAAGACTGCAGTTAGTCTGAGTCTAAGCAGAAGTCATTTGCTTTCGAAAGCCTGTCGGTGTAGTTCGTATTAACCGTAGCTGGTCGAGAGAGCAAAACAACATTGTTGCCACTCGCCACTCGGGCGGATGGTAATGGGTCGATACAACAGGATTTATGATGATATGGGTGGCGGCACCCCGTGGCAACAAGACATAACAAACTTCACGGTGGTTCGGGTTGTAGTCGTTGCGGTGCATGTCATTGCAATGGAGCGGTAGGGCTGCAGACGACAGCAATGTCGCTGACGGTAACACGAGGAGGAAGAGGATGGGAGGGAGGAGGAGTCCTAGTTGGAGGAGCGTCAGCAGCTGTAGCAGAACAGTGATGGCAAAGGTGATGAGGGTGGTGGATGCGCTGTTGACTCCTGTTGCTGTTGGGCTTGCTTTGAGTCAACCATTGGTTCTATGACGCTCGACGAGCCAAGATTGTTCCTTGCGGACGTCCAACGGGGAAGCAGTCCGCGATAAGCGGACAACATTTCGAACAGTCAGGTCCGGGAAGGCACTGGCGGCATAGCAGCGCAAATCCCACCAGAGGATGCAAATGCATAGGAGCCAAGCGCTGCTTATTGAGGATTGTCCCATCAACGAGTAGAAGAGTACAGTGGATACCACCTCAATGACCTTTTGCCTTGAATTGGACGTAGCGTATCTTCATCTGTAGTTGAATTTCCAGATTGATGAGCGACGTAGTCGTAGGTCTTGGGGCAAAGTTTGAAGCTTGCGCTCTGAATAATATATAGATCATGGGCATTGCCCATACCTTGACCATGCGTGTTTTGAAGAAAATGAACTGCTAGCTCACGTGAGCACCGGCTCTGACTAGGTGCTGTCGCTTGCATTTTTTTCGCATGTAAACACAGGAGCGCTGCCTAATTGGATTCTTGGACTGGAGCAAAGCCTTTCTCAATGCCTCGCCGCAGTGGTGTTGCAAAGTCTCTCAGCTCTGCCTCCTTCCCGCGACACAAGCGGCACCAACAAAGGCCTTCCGAAGCTTCGGGTAATTGTTCACGCTGGCTTGGGCTCGTGGATAATGCAAGGTTTTCAGTGTAGACTGTTCCGCAGTGCTGAGGCCATGGCTGACGAGGAGGCAGGGCGTTGCGTGTCTCACGTCTCATCGCCCCTAAAAGCGGAGCCCTTTTTTAATGCCGGAACTAGTGTTGTTGACATATGCAACTTGCCACTCCTTCTTGTTGGGCTTGGTTTTACCTTTGTTTTTCATGTCCTACCCAGCACGTTATGTTAAAAGAACCGGAGTAAGTTGTCTTACCAGGCTACCAGCAGACACCACGACTCTGGGGGAGTGGGCCGTGACGGCCGGTGAATCATCACCGCCCCCTTAGCCAAAGCCAAAAGCCAAAACCCTAGCAATAGATCTGCACGCTGTTTGTGTGGAGTGAGTTAAGTAGGTGTTGTTGGCAGATGGGAGAGGGAACATGGGAGCCACGTGTTGCAAGTCAAGCCTCGGTGTAGAGCTCGCGTAACCGCCAATCGTGCGGCGAGATGGGACCCGGGAGGCCAAGAAATCCCGCTGATATCATTGCCAGTTCACTATGAAGGGGCTAGTCCTCTGAGGAGGTTCAGTCCATGATGAATGATGGTCGGGGGAGTAAGCCTTTTTCACAGGAAGAGCCCAATCAATCAATCTCCTGCCATGAGTACATTGCGCGGTGTTTATGCGCTCCTCTTGGGCAATTCTTATTCGCGGTACCCGAACCTCGCTGGTACCCGACTGGACAGCGAACCTGTGCGCGGCAATGGGTCGTAGCCCCAGCCAGCTCCTCCGCGGGCAGCATAGCCAGTAGAAGAAGAAGAAGACCCTACACTGCGCAAAGAGTGTTGGGGAACAAGTACGTTCACGTATTACCATGTTGATATGTTGCCAACCCTAAACCTTAAATGAAGTCGAAAGGAAAGACCCTCCACTCAGCCAGCGTGAAGCTCATGGGCCCTCGGACGAGGTGAACTAAGGATTACCCCACGCGAATTATAGTGAAGTTACATCAAAAGGTCTTTCTGAAAGCTGGCATCCCCCGTGATGTACTACAGGCCCCAATAAGTTGTGTTATGGGTGTCCTGCAGCCAGCATCCATGGGGTCAAACGAAGTAAGCAAAGCTCAACAGGGGCAGGGGGAAGTCGCTGGGGGCAGCCTGGAGCTCTCCCGCAGCACCCGAAAGCCAGAGAGAGAGAGAGAGAGACAGAGCTCGTAAATGGGGATTGGTGAATCCTGTGTTTGAAAACGTCCCAGGTGTCAAGAAAACGCGGGGGAGAGAAACGAAGTTAACCACCTCGAGGTCCTGCCAATAACACAGTACGTTGGGAATAGTGGAGCTTCGGTGCATAAGCAGGGAATTTAGTGATCTGTAAAGTACGAGTGCAGAGTCGTGTCGAGTGGCAACCAGCTGATATGCACCCCAGACCCACAAAAGCCCTGAATGGCCTCATCAAATGCATGGGGAAGGGCCGACTTTTCACACCCCAGTTGAGCAGGGAATGTAGTCACTTGGGAATGGAGGATGAGGCAAGTACTGGGCACTGGAAGTTTATTGTTTGCATTGACCTTCATCTTCGTTCCCAGCGATTGCTGTTCCACCTCCTGGGTACCGACCCTCGGATGTGCGCTTGGGCTCGGGGTTCACCCCGGCAAGACCTCCGGGTCTTGTATAGCCTGTAGAAGAAGAAGAAGAAGAGAGAGCTCAAAAACTGTTCAATCGCGCAAGCTGTTTGCCCAAATCCTTACCCCAGAGAGCAACGCACCAGAAAATTCCAGTTTCACACAACAAGGCCACCGTGCAAACAACGTAGAATAGCTAGCCCACAGGATCATTACCAGTATGGTTGCCAGCTAATACTCACTTGGCCAACTAGTTTCGCAAAGTCCTCCCACCACACCAAAGGTAAACCTACCTGGTCCCCCAACGCTGCTTATACGTGCTTTAGTCACTCGTGGAGGCACAACAGTGATGAACCAATCACAAGAAACTCCACAATCAACCTATATAGTGTGTAGGTCCCCAAAATCCTGAACATCATTGTGGAGTAGAGGGGTGTAGTCCACAATGGCCCCACACGGGCTGGGCAGGAGCCCGGGATGGCTTTCTTGGCCATCCCATAGCCGGAACTAAAGAAAAAAAGAAAGAGACCTCATAGGATCTAGTTGGTCAGGGAGGCTCCCAAGTGATGCACAAATCACGCACAACTCCACACATGCCATTAGCACCTAATATGCCACCTAGAGGTCCCTTTTGCTTGAAGATTGGCACGCGTGGGGTCTAGAGGGGTGTGGTCCAGAGAAGCCCAACACGGACTGGGCAGGAGCCCGGGATGGCTTCCCAGCCATCCCATAGCCCGAAAGAAAGAAAGAAAGACCTCATAGTTACCTGTCAATATCAAGTTGCTGGTTTAATATGTGTGTAAGAAAGGGAAGATTGGCATGACACTCTTGGAGCCTTCACATAGATTGGGTCACCTCCCCTAATGACAAGTATAAGGTAAAACAACCAACTATGCGAGGCCGCGAGGGGTGATACGTTCCTAGCAGCCCAACAGGGGCTGGGCAGAGAGGCCCGGGGGAGGTCTTAGGACCTTCCCCTTAGCCCGAATGAAAGAAAGAAAGAACGAGAGAGAGAGAGACTCGCTTGCACCGACCGGAGCTACCGGACATGCACGCGGCTTCAGGGCGTAGCCCTGGCTCACTCCTCCGAAAAGGCATAGCCACTAGAAGAAGAGACTCAGATTTGTTCAACTCCCATCAGCTTTAGATTGTTTGATCGCAAGGCGGCCGAGGTGCCGCCAGAGCCAGTGCCTCCTCTGACAGTCGCTTGTCAGCAAGTTGCTGCAATGCTTACTTGGCTGGGGAGCTCACTGTTCTTCCCTAACACCGGAGGTGGAGATTGTTCACGTTCTAGGTCCACATAGTGGATGCTGATAACGCTTGGCGACAGTCAAAAGCATGCAGAAGCGCAACGTGCCATATCTCGTCGCACCCATCACTGTGGAGCTGAGGTTCTACTTTTTGTCACATGAGCATGAGAAGCATCTACAGTACATTTTGCAGCAGATAATCTTGAATACTATAACCTAGACTAAGTTTCAGGAGAAGCTATTGTAAATTCTACAGTGAATATGTTTGTTGAAGTAAGTGATCCGTACTGGAAATTGAATGCATGCCAACTTGACAGTGACGGACAATGCACAACGACCCAGGCAGAGGAGCTAGAAGCGCGAGCCATAATTTTTGAGGACATCTTCAAGGACTATCCAGCGCTGGAGGCGGATTTCAGACAAAGCATTTTCAGCATGCCTAGTAGCACGCAGCTACGCGCGAGTAGGTTAGCATGTGTCGAAGCGCGATCCTTGTCTCTAACACTTGGACCCCACACAAAGGTTTCGAGCCCCTAGAATGCAACGCCTTAGGTATTGTCATCCTGACATACTCCTTGCAGACCCCCTGGCACGGACGGGAGGTAAAGCAGAAGTCCATGGCGGAGCGGAAAGAAAAGGAGGCAGTCTTGCCAACTGAATAATCATTGGTTATGAGCAGGGCTTGGTCTCACCCAGCACGGCATACCACGGCTATGGAGTCATGTTCAGCATTTGTTGTCTGCATAGTCTCTACTTGCTCTGCTCGTTTGCACTACTGCTTGTATGTCCTTTGTTGTTATTTGATGTTATCAGCTTACAGATTGCAAGTGGTATTCCAGGAATGTTAAGGTGGAGCGGGGAAATGCGGAACCAAGGGTTCTCGTATTGGGTTGTTTTCAGGGCAAGCACCGCCTCTAAGAGTCCTCGCCCCGCACGGCACAGACAGCATGCAAGCACGGAGTTCGGCAGCAGCTCTGACATTTGGCGAAAGCCACAGGTTTCGAATCCTTATATACCCCATATAACCCCTACATAATATAATGTAACATACTATATCATACCATAATATATTATATGTACTATAATATACTATATCGTACTATAATATGCTATAGTATATTCAAATATACTATAATATACCGCGTTCACGTGTCTGAGCGACAGGCGCCACCACCTCGCGAGGAAGGCGATGAAGATGCGCCGGAGGTCGTTGAGGTGTCATACTCTGTTTGCTCTTGGGCTTATAGTTTAGTATACTATAGTATCCGCCAAGAGTGCCGCAGCAGCTATGATGCGGTATCAGTTTCCAAAGGCATGTTGCAGGGGTGCTGGGCATACAATTGCTTGATATTTGGAGTCTTCCTCAATCATGCGACACGCGGCCGCACTTGGTTGGTATGCGATCTTCCATGGTGCGGTTGTCTGCCGTCCAAACGTAGAAATGGGGTTTTCTCAACATTAGGTGTACCTTTTGGAGGTCCACATAACAGAGAATGTAGTCTATGGGGGTCTTTGTCGGGGTCCCCCCATTTTGGGCAATTACCAAATGATGGCTGTAGGTAGATGCTACTAACAGAAGAAGCAGAGAGGTTTGCAGAGCTTGGTTGGTGCTTTGCTTTTGCTTTGCACCAGGCCCCTGAGCCAAACATTGCTCTGGCGTATAGCGAGCTGAACTTCTCGGTTGTCACTTGGCAGCTTGTTTCAGAGCCTGCCCACAGTCGCTAGTCGCTAAGTCGGCCCATGATGTGGGAGACTCTATAGAATTAGGAGGTTTGGAGACTTGGGACAAAAAAGCAGAGAACCGAACATGATGGGCCGATGCCTCAGATGGATAGCTTCGTCAACTTCGTGAAGGAGAAGTGCGGGCCGCTTTTCCCAAACCAAGGCGGGAGGATCTTCGTCCCAGCATTGTAGTCTGCCTTGCAACGGCTTCCTGCGTGCTGAACCCACTGCAAAGACTCCGTGAAATGGCTCAAGAAACCTCCCACGCCTGGAGGACAACGCCCTGCCCCAGACACGACCCTTCAGACACGAGAGTTGAGCATCCGCAATGGGCTGCTGAGGGCCAAAGAAAGGCAAATACTCGAAGCATGTAAGGGAGCAGGCGCGGCAACGTCAGGCACTGAATGCAGCCGCTCGCGCACCGAGCGCAAGGCAATCTCGAACTCGAATTTCGGAGAAGGAACCCCTTCGCTCGGCGAGTGTGCCGCCGAAAACGTAGCAAGGAGGAGTTTTCAGTTAAGCCACAGCAAGCTGGTGGGAACCGCCAATTGCGAGAGGTGTCGATGAGAGCGCGGCCGCCATCCTCCTCGTCCGTTTGTGTAGTGATGTAGCTTGCACGGAGGCAGTGTTCCACGTGCGTGGAATTGCCTCTTTCGACTGCTGAAGCGTCACTATGACAGGCAACTGCTGGCAATCAGGCTTATGCCATTTCCCTGAGCAGGCGAATGACAGCAATGCCTTTTTGGGTGTTGCTTGATGGCCTGTGGGATGGGCTCTGTACAGAAATGGAAAAACATGCTGTCTTAACAATGGCATGTCCGCAAGGGTGTGATGCAATGCTGTGGCTGCCTTGTGTTGATATAGGAGCCGGGAGTGTAGATGCATGTTAACAATGTTGATGTGTGTCTGTGTTTGCAAGCTGTGATGCTCTCGCACACTAATCACGAGACCTGGCCCCACAAAGTTTTGTCTCAGTAAACCCGGCGCCTCAGAAGCTTGTGGAACTGGTTACTGGTAAGGGGCCCTTGAGACAGGCGTCTTCCTGGATTTGGGCAGCGGCGTCGGGAAGAACTGCTTAGCGGCAGCACTGCTCCATCCCTTCCAGAAGGCCGGCTGAGATTTCATCCAGGGTTGTCACATTGCAAACGTCGAGCACTGGCGCTGTGTTTGCTGTGTGTGCCTTCAGATCATTGGCGTCGAAGCGCTTCAGAGCCTTAACGACGTGGAGACGGCAGTGCAGGCGAAGTTTGCAGAGGCCTTTGCACTGGGGGCTGACTTGATGCTCCCTGCCATTGAAACTTGAGACACAAGGCAGTTGTCGACTTGTACAGGATAGAGGAGGGTAATCTCCCAGCTCCACAGCAGACCGTAGCTGGACTTTGACAGCTGGTGTCAGGTAGAACTTCCCGAGGGCATGACCAAGCCAGAGCTGAGCTTCGTGAAGGGCACCAGCCTTACAGGGATAACCTCATCACTATTCTGAGGTCTGCGCTTGGAAACTCCCTGAGACTTGCGTGTGTCCCCAGGCGACTTCGTAGCAGAGTTCGACTCGGTCTTGGAGACCATTGCGCCTGAGGCAGGGCATCCGTAGATTCGTCTTTTCAGAAAGCTTAACAACTCAGCTGCACCGGAATCAGCTACATACCAGGTGACATTTGCTGTGGTGGTTGCCACCACTTTTGGAGACCCGGAGATGCAAGCAGTGGCCAAGCTCGCGCAGAAGATGCCGGAAGGCCTCGCTATGCCTCGCTCGGACACGGCGCTAGGAATTCCAGCTGCGAATCATGCCCAGATTGGGTTGGTTTCTTACAAATTTCAGTAAGCACGTGCATGATGTTGGTACATCGTTCGGCACAAGTCATGACGATCATGATGCAGTGCGTGGCAGGCGCGTCTCTCGTCACAGTGACACAGAAGTTGGAGGACTCTCTTGTCGTTGACGCAGGGAGCTCAAGGGGAGTCCGCAAAACGGTCAGTTCAGATTCTGGGCTTGCTGTAGATGTTGTTGAGATGCCATGGTCATCAGTGGCCATTGGCGGCATTACGCCATATCAGCTTAGCCCTCTTCCGGCCAGGGCAAGTAATCAAACATAGCACAAAATCTGCATTGAGGGCTCCAGGTGTTCCAGTGTTAGTGGCAAACGGTTTCGTACAGTGTAGATGGACATCCAGGCACAGCGATCCCAACAAGATGCAATTCCTGCTAGCATCTGCACATGCCGTTCAAACTGATTCAGCTGGACCCTTTGCCACTACGAGTCACCAGTCTACTAGTGCTCTCAGTACGTAGCACTCTTCTGTGTAAACGCGTGTGGATGTCACGCGAAATCACGATGTCCGATAACACGAAGATTGGCATGGGTACTGGTATGACTGCAGCTGCATTCTTACAGCATCGTTCAATGCCACCACACTTTTGGAACTCATTGCTCACACGCTGAGGTGAACCGGGAGCCGCGGAAGCGCCGGGCTCTGGCGACGAGAAAGGCGCTGGCGCAGCGCGGAGTGGAGCCAAAAGGCCCCAGTCGGGCCTTTGAAAGGCTTTGTGGTTTCCCCCCTAGGTGGCAAAGACTGGTCTGAAAATCCTAGCAAAGATTACCGCTTGGGGGTACACGGGCATGGGTGTCTGTGCTAGTGCTGGACAATATCTTGCAGGCATTGTAAGAACACAGGCTTCAGGTTGCAGAGTTCAGGATTTGGGGTTGGGGAGGTTCTCGGGGTTGGAGTTTGGAGCTTTTGGGTTTAGGGTTCAGGATCTTACAGGGATATGTACTGTAGGGCTCCGGGGTCTAGAGGATAGAGCGCTTTCAAGATCTTTCAGGCTAGTATGCCAACGTAGGGATGTTGTCTTCAAGTTTAATGACATCTTCTAGAGGTTGTGCCATGTCAGGATGGGTTTTGCGTGGAGATCATGCAGGAGAGATGATAGTTCAGAATCTGAGGCTTTGGTTTCAGGCTTAGTGGGCGGGCCTTGAGACCAATACTGAAACTTAAGAGTCGACCGCCTGATGTGTGTGCGTATTCCCGCGGCCAAAAATCCTAGAAAATCGTTTGCCAAGCGGATTGTGTGTCACAACAATCAATGGCACCTGTCAGGCATTGAGATAGAGCTGGAACCTGCTGAGAACGACCCGAACGGCTGGAGGCTGCTTCGAGTAAGACAGGTGGCGTGTCGACTGGCTGTCGCGTTGGCTATTCGTGTGTTGCCCGCAAGCCAAGCATAGTGGACACAGAGGCATGTCGAAATCAAACACCAAGCAGCATGTGTGGAGCTTTTGAAAGAGGAGACGGCCAACTGAACGCTTGTGAACAGCCAATGCTTCGAGCATTCAAGACTCTCTTCTCTTTAGATTCCAAGGTTAAAGCACTCGGACTCGGTGGAGCTGGAATGGGGCACTACATCCTGCCGAGCTGCTGCAAATACTATGCAAACGCCGATGATTTTCTTTGTAGTGCGTGCAGAAGGTTCGTAGTCACAGGGATGATAGAAGCCAAGTAGTCGCAGCCAAGGTTACTTGTACAAGAAGTACACCTACCCCTTCTGCGACGCCGCGGCCTTAGCCAGTGTGTGAAGTGGCTCCAGCCTGTGCTCGTGTCATCTTCATGATACTCGCTTGTTATTGTTGTGATTATTATGCTTATTGTCATTATTGTTATTCTTATTTCGTTGCGTTATTATTGCGAAATTATATAGTATTGTTATTACGTTATTTGTAACATTATATTACATAATATTACCATTATTGTCCTTCTCATTTCGGTTTCCCCTGCTGAAAAAACTTCCGTCACGTTGCCCCGGATGCAGGGGGGCCCAGAAGCTTTCACAGGTTCATTGCCATCATTAACAACCACATAAGTGCTTGCATGTGTATGCACGAGGTGGGTGACATCTGCATGGCTGCGCCACTTCCTGAAGTTGAGGACACACTTCATGTCAGCCACGCATGTGAGGGGCATTTGGCCTCAAGGGCGCCAGGCTATCCCCAAACCGCCGCGTCAAACAGCTCTTGGCACGAGCGCTCGGGGGTATCCATACACATACCTTTCCTTTGTAAACATGGGCAATGCCAAATGCAGGACCAGACCGTGGCTCCAGCCTACTACGTCGGACCTACAACTGTCAGGACAGAATTGCGTGGAAATTCATGATAAGTTTCTGCATTGGGGGCTTGAGTGTCTCTGTGACTTGTGCCCCAGATAAGGGAGTCCTCAGGTATCCAGATTGTAGCAAGCACTGAAAGAGCATACTATAATACTATAACACTACAATACTAAAAAACCATAACACTACAATACTGTAATACTGTACTGCTATAATGCTATAACACTACAATACTATGCTACTAGAACACTACAATACTATCCCTGTGAAGGTATATGGATGACCTGGCCGAGAAGGCCGTTGAGGTCAGCAAGGTCTACCCGTTCTGCGAGGATGGGAGCAACAAGAGCAACAAGCAGCCAGTACTTGTGGAATTGTGGCAGTGGCTGTTGTCGAAAAAAGTGTCACATGGTAGTTTTCCAAAATAAGGGGACCCTAATACAGACCACAAAATACTATAATCCTTATTATGTGGACCCCCAATTCGGTACCCCTAATTATTTTGGGAAACCCTAAATGCGAGACGAGCTCTATTGGACTGGGGACAGGGTTGCTCTCACAGGCCCCCAAGTTCGGTTTTCCACCGCACCAGCGCTCTCATCTTTGTCAGCGCTTTGCAAATTGGGCAGCTGCACCCAACTTCCGCCAGTGCCGATGGCATGTGAACAACCTCAACCCCTGTCACTCACTGTTCAAGCTGGAAGACGGCCACGCCAGAAACTGTTGTTGCTTCGTTTGAACTTCGATTCTAATCCCGAAGAGGGCCATCCATGGCTGCGATCCCCGAGGTTGTCACAGTTGAGGCCCGAAGGCTGCGATTCCTGAGACTTTGGTCAGACCTTGCGACAATCATTTGTCACGCGCTGGTTGGGTGGCAGTGAGTGCAGCAAGCATTTTTCTCGAAGTGCCAGTGAAGGAAATGGGTGGTCTTGGGTGCGGTGGCGGGCTATGCTTCATCATGAGGATAAGGGTTACGCTGGGTGTCCGCGTAAAAGCCGCTGAACGAATTCGGGCGAGAGTAGCAAATTTATGGTTGATCTTCACGTGACCTGCTAAACCAAAGCTTCTAGAAGCATTTGAAGCTTGCTGCTTTTTCTTGATTGTGTCAAAAACCCTTGAAACGCAACAGGAGGGTTGTGGGCTTTAACCAGGTCTTTGCTTCGCGCTAGTTGCCAATTGCTGGTGGGGCAGGAGAGCCGAAAGAAGGCGGTAAAGCTGTATCTTCAGCTGCTAGGCATGCACACAAGTAGCCCCAACCGCACACCCCTGAGCCTTGAATTCAGGGCATAGCAAGTTCCAAGAATGCTTCACCCAGAGACAGATTGCCCCTGGTCGTATGCTAAGGAAGGTGGAGGCAGAGAAAGCCAAGGCGCTCAAGCTGCACACTCCAAGAAGAAACTCTGGAAGGGGCATTCCAGGGCTTAGCATGACTTCCAAGCCCTATGCATCTCTTCACAACCGATCATGCTTCCAATATTGCCTGTGAGGCTGCCCAGGGCGACGAACTTGTGGCCCAAGCAGTGGCCAAAATTAGGCAGGCAAGCTACGTCATATATGTTGAGAAGTGGTCGGGGGCTGATCAGTCAAGATGCCGGTGTGAAAATGAGGATCGCTAAGCAGACACACGTCGTGCCCCGCTGAAGAAAGCTTTTTCAAATGTCAGCTTGTCAGGGAGGAGAAGGAGACCTTTGCGCAAGATGGCAAGGTGCCCTACAAGCTGGACGAGGCCGAGCTGTTAAGATTGCCAGCCATGTGTGGCTGCACCTAAGCTTAAGCCTGCTGTAACACCATAGCTGATGCTTGCAGGATCAGTCGTTGGGGAGGGGGCAGTATGAAAAATGCCTGCAGTCGCCGCTGCATTGGGATATTTGTGCCCTTCCGCCATGAAAGACCCCCAGGCTCACACCTTGGACTTGAGATCATTCTTGAAGGAAGATTCTCTTTACTCTGCATGATCTGCAAAGCCAATTCCAAACGCCAAAGCCAGCTTTGGAAGAGAGCGACAGTACCGACAGACTTTTTTGAAAGAAGTCGAAATGATTCGCTCGGTTCTGACTGGCCTGTGCTGCTGATGTCAGATGCGTTCCTGAATTTATAGACAGCTGATACGGCGAAGTTGTGGGGAAACAATCAGCGCACATGCCCTTCCAAACACTCAATTTGGCCTGAAGTGTTTTTGCAGCAGCTTGGAGTTGGAAGGCTCGACCTGCCATCTCAAAAGCTAGTGTAGCGCGCTGCAAGACACGACTTGCAGCAGGGATCTGACACGCTGGCAATGCTGTCGAATCTGCTCCTTAGCTGCAGAAGCCATGGAACCATACGCAGCCTTTCTACCAGAAATTCCTGAATTGGTCTGAGCAGCGTGCCGTGGGGATGTGCAGGAGCAACTTGCAGTGGCTTGTAAGGATGTCCGCGTACGGCCTGCCGGAAGACGAGAAGGCCTGCAAGAGCATCTCATATTAGAGGACATGCGCATGCCCAGCACCGCTGATGCGTTGCCAAGTTAATGTCCAGGTAGGCCGGTGATTACAATCATCTCACACAGAAGCCCTTACTTCTCAGTCGATAGAGCAAAGCTCAATAACGTACTTTGAAAGCAAGGATTTTCGTTAACCGCGGTCTTCCAGAAGTCCTGATTTGTATCTGAGTGTTTGAAGTGGACTTACGACCGGAGTCATCGCATGTTTACCTTGATTGGTCAGCAGTTGTGCCTTTCTGAAGGGATATTTCACAAGAAATAGGGATGAGACCTTGTACCCCAATTCCAACTCCGAAGCCGACGCGTATGCCTGCTGCACCACTTTCTCCTTTGCACCGGACCTTGGCGGTCTCTTGTCGCCCCGGTGACATCAGGAGGTCAATGTTGCCTCTCGCTTCAGACCCTCTTAATGTGAAAGAATATATATATATATATATATATACGTCTCTTGTTCCACGCCAGAGCTTCCTCGCAAAGCACGGAAACCTCTGACAGGTCAACAACTTGGTGGGAGAGCGGTGGATTGCGGGCTGTGAGGAGCTGGATCCCGACACCACAGGCTCATCTGTGCACAGATCATATCTCCATCTGGTTGTGTGAAGTTTAGAGTTTATCTCAACTACCACAAAACGAGGATTGAAAGTAACAGGAACCGAGTGTCCGTAACAGTGGAGTGTGGCAGGAACCGGCCCCAATTCCGTAACAGGAACCGGCCGGTTTCCGCAACAGGGCCGCTGGGCCCTGCGTCACGGGAACCAGCCGGGGCTTCGGAAAACCCAGACATGTGTTGAGAATGGCTAAAACTTTCTTCTTCGGACTCTGCCAACGGGGGACCGATTTTCGGTCCCCCTTCTAGATGCATTTTGTCCGGCATTTCCAGCTTACCTTAAACCTAGCCACGGCCCCAAGAATCAACTTACGTATCATTCTAAAGCAACGGCAGACATGTGAACTTCAGGGTTTAGGGTTTAAGGTTGAGGGTTTTCGGATCCAAGCTTTTGGGTTTAGAAAAGGTAAGTCTATAAAACGGGGACCAACTAATATATTGTAGTTCCTACTTGGGCTGGGGGCTCGCGATTCTGCCTCATTTGGAAGGTCAAGCGGACTTCGTAAGTGTACTTATAGCTCCTAAATAAACATATAGCAACCTCTGTTAGCTGTTATCCCTATAATGAAGAAGTCCCCTTGATCCAAAACCTAAAACCATAAACCCTACCCTTAGACCCCAAACCCTGACCATCTGTGACCCTTGGAGGGTGAAGATCTAAAGCTCTGGCTTGGAGTTTAGCGTTTAGGGGTTTTAGGGTTTAGGTACTAGTTACCATCATACCTTGGAGTCGTAGGAGTGGTAGTAAGGGTACTTATCGCCCAAAAAAAGAATATAGCAACCTTTGTCTTCCCTATAATGAATGAATCCCCTTGATCCCACACCCTAAACCCTAAACCCTGACCATTGGAGGGTGAAGATCCAAAGCTCTGGCTAGGAGTTTAGGGTTTAGGGGCTAAGGTTTAGGTTCAGGATGTAAAACGGAGTGTAGAAGTAGTACTAGCAGAAAAATGACTAGAATGAGGTACAAGCAAGTTGAAAAAGGAATGTAGAAGTAGCACCAGTGGTAGCTCCAGCACAAAATGAGTAGAACGAGATACAAGCATGTTGCAAAAAAATTGTCCTGGGGAGGGACCGATTTTCGCTTCCCCACTTTTCGAGATTTGGGCTCCGGGATTGCGGTACTGGTTTTGGTTTCGGTTTCGGGGGCTTGGCGGAGCGGTTTCGGTTACGTTTTGGCTGCGGTTTCTGTTACGGTCCCGGCTGGTTCCCGTTACGAGTCCAGAAAACTGGTTCCCGTTACGGCCGAAACGGATCCCGTTACTCCCGCACTCGAAACGCTGTTCATCTGAAGTTCCGTGCTTGCGGGGGGGAGGTTTGACCGGAAGAGGTCTACACACTGAGACGTGAAGGTCAGAAGACAAGATCCGCAATGGTTCCTTGTTATGCACGTTGAGGGTGTGTGCGGGTTTGGAGTCTGGGCATGAGAGATGACTTCAATGTACAAAATCTAAATGCTTTATGCGCTGAGCCCCTTGCCTTGGGATAAAGCAAAGTGTTTGTGAGATATCTATTGCCGAGCTATATATACTGAGCTGCTTTTTAGGGAATTGTGGAAGCTTGGAGTTGTAGTCTTGGGCATGAGTGTGCCCACATGATGGTCTTTGTGCCTTCTCAGCTAGAGTAGTTCACGGGATCTGCGGCTACACTGCCTTGAAGGCACAATCGCCGAAGACCAGCTTGTGTCAGCTTGGCAGAAGGCATTCCGACAGCACTAGCCTATGCAGTTGCTTCGGTTTGCAGGGCCAACATCAGCACAATTGAAGCAAACGAAGGTGTGACATGGCCATGGCATGCAGGATGGTGCAAGCATAGTCAGGCAAGGGGTCCTCAGAATTTGAAGGCTCTTCAAGGGTTCCCGTACGCTGGCCTCAATGGCACGCTTGCCAATTGCTGTTCTGGCCCCGAGTGGCCCAGGTGAAGGCTGCGCTGGTTGGCGTGGTTGAAGGCCGGGTATCAGAGATTGTCGAATCCGCTTGACACCACACATGCTTACTTGACGTGTTTGGGACCAAGTGGCTTGTGCCGTGCAAATTAGAGTCTTGGGCCAAAATGAATAGCCAAAGCTTGAGGAGTGCTGCGCGCGACGGTTTTGATTCTGCATTCGCATTCGGCATTGGGAGGCAAACTCGAAGAGCTTCGCAGTTAACCTTTGCCACCGGATTACCGCACCTTGCCTGGATATGCCTGGATTTTGCTGCTCGGAGAGTCGTCATTAGGCTGCAGAAGACCCAACGTATCCGTAGAGTTGGAATGCAGCAGTGCCAGTGAGAAAGACGATCTGCTGTGACTCAGGTGGGGCCAGCATGTTGAGGATTCCAGCGCATCTCGCTTAATCAGGCTGAGTCGCAGTGTCACCCCAGTCGCCGCAGACCGGCGAACTGAACCCTCAGCAGCAGCTACAACGACACATGCAAGTTGGGATATCCACAACTATGACGAACATTTCATGCATAGCAAGATCAGTCTCACTCTTTACAGTACACGGGGCAAGGGGAATGTGGCGACCAGAACAGGTACGAGACGAAGCTCACCAATCTTTAGAGCTTTGAGCCAGATTTCCTTCCTCGGCTATGTTTCACTGCACTACTGAAGCCTCTAGGCCGCGAAACAAAGCATTTGGAGAGCTTCAACTTGAAATCGCACTGCAACACCATAGACGCCAAGCCCTCGACTGTTGGCAATGCAGCGCAGGGAAAGGCATTGGTCCAGATGGGCTCGCAAATGCAAAGAGCAGCAGGATTGCCACAGGCCAGTTTTGCTCGGTTCGGTGCAGAGGTTCTGAACGGGTCGAGGTTGATACAGGTTGGTCAGCACGACGTTAGCTGGCAGGATCATAACGCCTCGGCGCTGGTACCACTTGTGGAGGCGCTTCGCCTGGACATGTCACAGGGAACTTGCTGTCTCCTTGTTGTTGAAGTGGCTGCATGTCCGCTAAGGTGCCCCTGGAGGTTGGTTCTGAGGTTGCGGACCTCGTGATGCTGGGAGCTTCCGCCCGAGCCCTGTTAGCCTGAAAGAGTCCGATCGCAGATGCAGATAACATGTACTAAGCCTCTAGTCCTGTACGGTGGCAGGCTGTGGCGCTCCAACAGGATGGAATGCTACCTTGCTGAAATATGCTTGCACGGGCAAGCCAGCACGCTTCATACGGTTCAAAGGCTCTACTTGCCAATTGCCCACCCATCCTTGCTCGTTTTGCATTCCACGAGCTAATCTGATCTTCCTTGAGGCTGCTAATCCACGATCTTTCCAGAAAACATGCCGAAACGCTCCTCGGTAGATCTGGGGTCTTGCAAGTGTGCTGTGTACGCCAGAGCCAAGAGCTCATGGTACGCAATCGATTGAAACGCATGCATGGCTTACGGCAGGTTCCGGCTTCAGGTGCACTCCGCCCGTGGCGCGAGGCAGTCAATGAGGGTTTGGACCCTGCTTCCAGCTGTCCGCTCACTGTTGCAGGTGGCTTGGCCTCTGCCCAGCCGGAGGGCGAGATTTGCTGCTGGTGGCCACAAGAGAGGGATGAAGGGGGAGCAACAAACAGCAAGGGGTCCACAGTCGATAGAAGGGTCTTGACTACCTCTGTCGTGAGGTGGGCAAGTTGGACCATGCCAGCGATCTCGCTATTTGGAGGAGATCACGAAGTTCCAATACTTGCTTTAGCTTTACTTGCCGTTAGCTGTAGAGTCCAAAGCTTTGTAACGGATATTGGAAGGATGAGCCTGCCGATCTGGATGTGAGTCCGCGTTGCCACTTTCGGAGATTGACGCCTACCACAAGGGCCTTCCCCGCATGGCTCTTTGCAACGTTTCGCACATCGTAGAGGTCGAATTGCTGCAAGCCAGCCGGAAGTTGTTTCTTGAGATTTGTGGGTGGTCAAGGTTCCTTTCCTGGGGTTAGCAAGCTGGTCTTGAAGGCAAGTGTACATAGTGGGTTGCGCTGCAAATCATGTGGCCACCGCCATCGACCGATCCATTATTTCGCATGTGAAAAGCAAAGTAGCAAGAATGAGGCAGCCATATGAATGTACATAGCAGGACTGGCTTGCGGGTTCTGTGAACCGTCATCTACAACACTATCTTTGTCTTGGGTAGCCTTCTAGTAGTCCCTGTGCACAGTTGCCGGAGACCTTTGTCATCATGCAGCCTTTCGGCTCTCTGGGTCTAAGCATGTCCAAACCACCACCTTAGCATGCATGTTGCGCTCACTGCCAGTAAGGTCCGAGCGCGATGCTTAACCTTCAGTTTACTTTCAGGGACTTAGGGAAGTGCTCTGACTGCGAGGCGCAGTCACAGCAAGGACCAGAGATGTGAGGTTTTCAGTGTTGCTGCATCGACTCGCCCATGGCCCCCTCGCGAGGCAGCTTCACCTGGGTAATTTTACATGCAATGACCTGCATGGAGAGCATTGTTTCAAAGGCTGGGTTTCAGCATGGTCTAGATGCACATGCACGAACGGCTGGATTCTCTTGCTCAAAGAAGCATTTTCCGTCCAGCAGCCGTCCAAGCAGCGTGGAACCATCTTCGCCTGGCTCTGAGCGTAGTTTCTGGTCGCTACCCTGAAATCAAACAGGAGCAAATGAGCTATAGTCTAAACTCCTTAACAGGGGGCTTTATAGAGGCATATATAGGGACGAAAAAGGGGGATACTAGGAGTTAAGACTACAGCTCAAATAGTGAGGAATTGCGCGCTCAAACCATGCAACACACGCTTGCTGCAGGTCTGAAAGATGCTGAGCCGCTGCGCCCTCCCTGCTCTGAGCCGCTCGGATACATAAACCGTATTGAAATGAAACATAAAAAGATTTAACAATTCTATACATAAGTCCTCATCAAGGCTTGAGGTTCAACAGTTCCTGAGGTCGCCAGCAGCCACTGCTGCGTCGCTTGGTACCAAGCCTTTTCCAGACTCGACATTTTGCTCGCCCGGCATGCCTCTCCAACCGCGAGAAGAGGCGCAGCTGCCAGAACTTCTTGGGATTGATCACGCTGTCAGCTTTGATGCTGGCTTACACTTTTCTTCTGGAATAGCTTACCCTGAAGCGGCAATAGAGTACAGGACTGAGACTCACCCTCGGTATTCTTTGCCTTTACAGGGAACTCAACGTGCGGGGACAGACGGTGCCAGTGAGCCCAGAGTACTGGGAAACTCGGCAGCACCAGGTAGCTGTAGTGGTCTGAGTCCCTCAGCACGCTTTTTCATCGTCACTTGCAGGTGCTACTACAATCACTCGGATTTTTGCCAATTCTTGCATAAACTGCAATTGTTGCGTTCCTGCCAATGTTGAGTTTGAGGATTATGTCGCTGATGAGCAGTCCGTGAACGACGCAGAGATCTACAGGCATGCAGCGGGTCGTTGAGGGTCCAGTCTCAAATTACGGGATGAGTTGTTGTTTCCTGGACTGTCCGTATCCCACAACACCAGGAATAACACCGAGAATTATGTCGGCACCGTCAAATATCCCATCGGCGTCATCGGCCCGCTGAAGGCTGCTCTGAGTCTGCTCGTTTGGCTTCAGTATCCAGCATCTATCGGATTCTGTTACCATAGGGGTCCGACACCTTCAGAAAAAGAGAACAAGCCATGGCCGACACTGTGTTCAGGTGAACGGGGAGTATGCCAACAGAGATTATGTGGTGCCCATGGCAACTCATGAAGGCATCTCCGTGCATTGAGATTCCTTGCAGGGTCAAGAAGTTGGTCGCCAGTTGCCAGGTGCCCTGTTGGCCTCTTACAGTCGAGGCGCAAAGGCCGACCGTGAGTCAAAGCATGCCAGGGCCTTCGTTTTTTATAATGGGCTTTGCTGCTAAAATGTTGAGGGAGCCCTGTGTGCTCTGGCATGCAAATGTTTAGACCAGCGGCAGGGATAGTGCCACCACGTCAGGTCTGAACACAAAAGAGTGCAGTTTGCAGGTCCTGCCAACATGCATCCTGGTTGTCAGGCAATCACAGCAGGCGGCGGCGTGACAACGCGGATCAAGACTCGATGCATGCTGCGAGCGCCGGTGCTTTGGCACAAGAGGGGTGGTACAATTCCTCAGCCTGCTTAACGATGCCATCCGGACACAGTGTGAGTGCACAAGGAAGTCTGGAGGGAATGGCCCAGGTTTTCATTTTCCACAACATTGCGGATGCAATCGAGTTCTACCGGTGGGCTCACATGGAAGAGAACCAGGCACGGCCGCAACTCCCCGCAGGTAATTCCCACCTCTTGGCTGTAAGGATTTGCCTTCTGTGAAGGTTGACTTCGGATTCTAAGATTGCGCATGTCCATCTGGCCAGCTTGCAGTTGTTGCAAAGTTTTCTTGGAGTCCAAGCTTGGCTTCATATCAGAATCCTGTCGAAATGCGGCGTGAAACGGCGACATGTCCAGTCCGAGTCCTTGCCCCAGACCTGGTTGACAGAACGTTTAGACTTTCGACCAGTATAGACCGGGTAAGGACTCCAAAAAGGCCGACAGTAGAATCATTTGCATGCTCGTCAAGCACAGATGTTTTGGCAACGGCCAGGCTGCCATCAAAGACTGCCTGCACAAGAACATCGGACACCTCACTGAGGAGCGAACTCGATTGAGGCCAACGCTTTCGATGTCCTTTTCCCATGATTCTCAAGCTGCTCCAGCCCTGTACCATCCTGTACCCATCATGTCAATACGTTCACTTGGCAGGATATTCCAGACCGACCGCAAAGTGCACATCTCTGTTGGCATTGACTCCCAGGATGCTGCTGGACAGAACAAGGCTCCCTTACATTGTCTGGGAGCTGACGTCCAAGCTGCTTTGCCATTCTACCGTTTGCTTGGAGAGCACACTGGGCAAGGAAAGTAGTCTGGCAGGTGACCTATGCGGGTGATTTGATGATGAAGTACTGCAAGGACGCCGGTAGCAGTGAGGTATTCGTATTTTGTTCAGCATCTGATTACTGGTAGGAGGGTATGCAGCACACGGGGCGTGATTCTTAAATATTTCTGTCACAGCTGGCCACACGGCAGTTCAAGCTAGAACAGACCAAGCAGCAACGCCATGGACTCAAAGGCAGATCAACTGCTGCAACCACACGCCTCAAGCAGTGTGCGTCTTCAATGTCTGGCGCGGGAAGCCTTTCAGACTGATCCTGACCAGGAGAAGTATCCAGGAACAATTCCCGAGATGTACATTGAAGGTTCCTCGGCAGAGGATTTGCCAAATGATGAAGGGATGAATGATGGACGTTCTAAGAGATGGGGCCTGCAGTACTTAATGTTAACCTCATAATAAGAAACCTCCCCCCCCCACCCCCCGAGGATGTGAACCCGAGCCTCCGTAATTGAGGGTGTCCGGGACCGTGAGCTGGAACTCCNNGCAACACAGTACTCTTCGAGCGCTTCCAGAATTTTTGGATTTTGGCGGGTTGGATTTTGCAAGTACGGGGTGGTTTGTAATTACGTTTTGGGATTTGGATTTTGCAGTTACGCGTGGGTTTATTAATATGAGGTGAACATTAGTACTTCATGTCTCTCTTTTTCTATCTCTCAAACCTTCCTGCCCCTAGCTGCCTTTGCTTTCTCCCTGCAAAGGCAACATAGGGGGAGGGCATTTGTTGCGGCCGCCTCATCCTTTAAACATCTTAACTGCTTTTTTAATATGTGGCCATTATCTTGTGTTATAAGAATCTCGGAGCTCTAGATCTTGGGAATCTGATATTAATACCAATAATGATTCAGTCAATGTTTAGTTTTTCAACCATATCATGCTGTAGGCATTCTGGCTGGTCATGTTCTAGTCATGTCCTGTTTTTGTGTCGTTTGGGTTGCGGCCATTCTTTGCTCCACAACAAGTTGCCACCATAGCAAGGAAAAGATGCGCACAACAGGTGTTTGCATACGCACGACAGACTCTGACTACATGCGTTTGACAGCTGGTTGTTGACATGTTGACAGCAGCCGCAGCAGTTGCTGTGGCTGCTGTTGCTGCTGCCGCTTCTGTAGGCTCAGGCACAAAATGGGTTTTGTGCAGGAGCCCGGGGATCCATCTCTGCAGTGCTAGTGAACGCTACTTTGGAGGGTCTCCTACTGAAAGCTTTGCCAAGCTTTGACTGGTTTAGATTAAATACAACGACAATCTCTACGTTGGTGGTTCTCCTATTGAAAGCGCCAGAAACAAGGAGGAGTCAAGGGGTGCCAAATGGGCTGTGGGACTGCAGGGAGGTGGGGGGGGCAACTGATCCGCGTTTTGAGGACTTTGGAGGGCCGAAAACAGCAAGGAGGGGGGAAGGTGAGACGCAATTGCTTGACGTTTTCGGGATTTCGGGGCTGAAAATGCCGAAAACATGGAGCAGTCAAGGGGGCCCAACTGGGTTGTGGGGCTGCAGGAGGTGGGAAGGCGAGAGGCAACTTCCCCGCGTGTTCGGGACTTTGGCGGGCCCCGGGAAGCCCAACTTGGCTATGGGCCTTCAGGTAGGTGGGAATGCGAGGTCCAGGAGATCTTGTCGTGCTATGCAGTTTTCTTGTCGCGGTTTGGTTTCTCCAGGGCTTGCCATGGTAACAACACCCCCTCTTTGCTCGTCCTGTTTTTGTCATTGTGTGGCATCTCTTTCGCTGGTCATCTGTGTTTCCATTGTCTCTTTCCATTGTGACATGTTTAGTGTGATTCTCTCCTTTCAGCCTCATGGGTAAACCATGTGGGTGGCATGTGCTTGGGACGCCGGAAAAGTGAGGCCTTGGGGCTGGAGGGGGGGGTTGTAGGGGTGGGAGGGGGTTGGGGAAATGACTAGGTCCCGCAAACAGAGCTGCAGAAATGGCTACAATTTTCTTTAAGCAAACGACGAAAAGTTGATTAGAACATGACTAGAAACTAACGACGAATGACAAAAACATGCTTAAGAGCCTCAGCATTTCCACCGCAAGCGCCGTAGGCTCATGCGATCAAAAAGGGCCACCATAAGCTAATCCATCTGTCTCGTAAACTGCTGCAAGCAAATTCCTTACTGTGAAAGAAAACAACCTTTGATCCCCGCTCATGTAAGACTATTGTCATGCCACCAGTCCTTGTGCAACACGCTACAATATGAGGCAGGAAAGGGGCCCTACTTTTGACAAACACTCGCAACGCTTCCTTCATCTCTCTGTGTCCCTGACCTCAGGCGGCTTCAATGCGGGAAAGCTGCTTGACGCTAATTGAGTGGACATGCCCAATGACCAATGACACAAGAATCGGTTCCAGTGTCGAATCAGGCACGGCTAAGTGTTACTGGAAGCGGATCCTTGCATTAGGATCCTGCAGAAGACCTCCCTTACACGTAGACTGTGCCGTCCTTTGGTGGTGCTCAGGCGTGTCTCTGTCATGCACACTCTCCTGGGCAAGGGCCACTCGCTCGTGGCGGACTGCGTCATCCCAAAGGAGCCATCCCAAGCCTTAACAAAGGCTGTGTGCCCTTTCAAAATAAGTCAAGATGCCGCAAGCAACCAGCGGCAGGTGCAATTGATGTCATATCTTCATGAGCAGACCTGCATGATCTCGCAGACATCTCCCCTCCATGCTGCCGCAGCTTCAGGAAGTCTGCCAATCCATTCTGAGAACTACTCCATACAGGCAGGGGCAGAAGAGATGTTAAACAGCAAGCAGAATGTGCAACCGAACTGTGCAGCGCCCCACAGCAAATACAGGCTACAGCGATTCCAGAAGATGCACAACAGGACCAACGAGTTCATGGGTGGTATCAGCTGAGACTTGGCTCATGTTCCAAAGGTTCCTGCTGCTCTCTGTCTTGGTCTGAGCTGGTACTGCAAGAAAGCCCGCAAGAAAGTGCCAGAAGATATCGGAAGGCACAGCTCACGTGGCCAACGGCTTGGCTGCATTCTATATTGCCACTGGCAATGACCCTGCTTGCACAGCTGCGCGGACGCAGTAGATTGCTGATACTGAGCATTTGTGTGTGTTTGCATTGTGTGAATGGCTTACTCCACTTCCAACACAACAACACAAGTCGACACATGCATAAGTTGCTGCATAAGTGTTTTCCCACAGGTTCATGGTCCAAGCTTCAGAGCGTAGTGAAAAAGGGTGTTCTGTATCTTTCCATGCTTTCTGAGGCTGAGTCTCAGGCTGCGGTGACGCACTTCGACCTGGTGAACCCTTCTGGAGGTGCTTCAAAGGGTGGCCGTTAGTTCGAGAGGCTTCATCTAAGTGGCAGCATAAACCATTCGGTGAGCTCATTGGCTCCAGCGCTGGCTTGTGACCAGATACTCATGGGATATCATTGGATGCTCCTCTTGCGCTGCCCGATTTGCAGGATCCACAGGCCTTTTCGACCAGGACCTGTACGCCAGCATCACGCTGAACTCCATCATTGCCCTTAGCTTGAAACACTGTTAACTTTCTGGCAGCATGCTGTGACAATCTGAATCATGATCTGACTGAATCGGGGTGTCAGAGCCTTCTCTGGCCCTGAGCCGAGGTTGCAAACATAGGAGGCGGAACCTCGCTCCCATCCTTCAAGGCATCCAAGAATGAGGGCAAAGAAAGTAGAGTAGCGGCGTGTCGGCTGTCCAGGCGGCCCGGTCCATGATGGGAGTGGAGAGCGCCAACGAGTTGGCGGAGATTTGTGCAGGTGCGCGTAGAGGAAGCAGGGAACCGGGTCTCTCGCGACATATCTGGCAGCGCAAGCTGGAACTGGCCCTGCAGCTTGTGTTGTGCGTGTGTGCACACTCCGGACAAATCTGCCAACACTCGCGAAAGCTTTCTGACATGCTGTGGATTCTGCAGCTCTCCAGGCGTTGCCCTCTCCGGCGAGCTCAGCTTTTATGCTTCCATGGAGACAGGCCACAAGTTGCGTTGCTGTGAGAGTTTGCATTTGCTGTTTGTCCGCTCAGCTTGACCACTCTGCGACAGGCAGTTTCGCAGATGCGCATTGGAACATGACACACAAGTGATGAGTTTGAACACAGATGTAGTTTCATCGTAGAGTCACATGCAGAGTCACTGAGATGCCAGCAGACCTGCTCATGCGTATCAGTCCGTGTGCACCTTGTGAAAGAGAGTTTGCATGCCTGGGTCTAAACTTTTTCTTTCATGGGCTTGAGCAGACTGTCAAAAGAAGCCGCATCTCTCTTTTCATGCCTGACTATGCTGAAAGTACAAGCTTTCGGGCAGAAAGGGCAATGTTTTGAATTTGTGGTTGCACCTCGGCAAGATCATGTGACCTCAGGAAGGCCTACTCGTATAGCTGTGGCATAGCACAGGGGCAGTAGGAGCACATCATGCATGGAGTCCGAGTGGCACTCTTGGACAACGTAAGATCTGGGCGCTAAGGGAGTGTGCCGGGTCGGTTGTCATTTGCTCAAACAGCTGCTGCTGAACTTCCTGGAGGGGGCCGTGGCAGATGGTTTGAAAGCAATACTGCTTGTACTTCAGGAAGGAATTGGGCATGCAGCTGAAGGAAGATGTATAGACTACAGTCTCCGCAGTGTTTCTTTGTGTTTTCCAAAGGAAAGTCGAGCCATTCGGTTCGGACTAGGCTTTGGAGTGCTGGCGTAGCAGCCATCTAGTGACCAGCTACCAGATCGATTCATAGATCAGGAGAGACTGCTCGCGAGCGATCGATAAGAGAAATGTGCACGAAACACCTTAGCGCAGCACGCTCTGCCCAGCTTGGGCCACTAGCACGCGTAAGCCTGCATCCACTACAAAGCTGAGACAGGCTTCTTGGTTCTTAGTAGGGAATCGTGGAGCATCTTATACTCTGTAGGGGGTATATTCCCTTATTCCCCACTTATTTTCCCTTATTCCCCGCTTATTTTCCCTTATTCCCCACTGAGAACCAGCAAGCAGTTCAGGCGTTCCATGCACCTTGGAGTGGCGGAGCCGGGCAACGGCCCCGATCCACGCATCTCGGGCGCCTCGCGCAGCGCCTGTTCCTGAGTCGGCCCTCGGCTGGGCTGAGGGAGGTATAGGAGTTATATTGGAGTAATATAGGGGTTATATAAGGATTATAGGGATAATGGAAAATGAGATGGGAACTACTATTTAGGGTTTGGAGGTTTAGGGTTTAGGGTTCAGGCTTTTTGGTTTTGAGACTATGTAGGGATTATATTCCCTCAGGGAATAACGGAAAGAAGATGGAAACTGCTTTTATATCATAATGGGGCATATGTTGGGATATCATACTTACTGGTTTTTAGTAGGGAACGGGAATATGATCTCTATATAATCCCCATATAGTATATTCCCCTCTTCCCTACTTACTACCCCTGGGTAAGTCATTGGTTGTTGATCTTCAGCTTGCAGCGGAGGCTGTGCCTGCTGGGCGTTCCTCGGTTCTTTGATGACACCTCTCACCTCCTGAGGCCTGCAGGGTTTAGGATTTAGGGTTTAGGCTTGCAGCTAGGATAGCTATGACCTTTGTCTTGTCCTATTCTGGATTGTCTTGAAGATGAAGCGGCAGGCGAAATTTGTTCGACCGCGTTGGCCGGACCTCGCCTTATGTTCTCTAAACCAGTCAAACTTCCATGGTGCAACAAGCATTGCCTTCTTTGGGTGGGGTCCGGGTTGCTGAAGACAAATCAATGTCACACGGTCCGAGCTGGAGTGTCACTTGCACCTCCTCATCCTCATTTTCGCTTCCTGCTTTCAGGACTCTACGGTATCTGGGGATGATGCGGAGAAGCTATAAACCTCTAAGACCAAGACTCAAGACCTCCAAACCCCTCAAGCGCTAATGCTACCTCCATATCCCAAGCTATTACATCCTCTTCAGTTAAGGCCTCTGGATCTGTTTGCCTTTGTGTCTGCATCGCGAAGACCAGCAGCGCCAGACTGCCGGCGACAGAGCTGCTCTTGATGAGCTGGGTGGCACTTCGAGATGATTCATGGTCTTTCTCATTATTTCACAAGGAAACCTATTCATCAATGGTTTGGGACCCTCAAAGTGTCACCCAGTAAGTTTGTCTTCACTGTAGATGCATTTTCCAGTCATAAGGACAAACAGCTTGTCAATGAAAATCATTGTGGGTCATGATGATGATCGTCCTCAGCAGCAGTTGTGCTGCTGCCGCCGCCGCTGCTCAGAAGAACTTTAACGGTTGCCGTCTTGATTGGTATGCAGCTTCCGGAAACGTGGTATGCAGACATCTGATTAGACATCCCCCTTGAATAGTCCCCTTCTGTTGCCCGTGTATCTCGGGTATTCCCATCATCCTTGGTTTATAATCCTACACTCCATGGACTGTATGCGTATGCATGCGTGACGCGGAAGACTGACCTGCTTAGGCCCGCAGCCCCACAAACTGGTTGAACTGGTTCCTGGAGACAGCAGGTGCCCCAGGTTTTCGGGATACAGTCGTTGACATGGTGTGCTCAGATTTTTGTAGGGGTCATCTAGGGAGGATTCCATGAACATCATGCAGGGCATGTATGAGGATCATTCAGGTGTTGACCTGAGCCGCATGCCAGTATCAAATCGCACTCTGCCACTCCTCAGAGATTGGTTGGTTGGGTCAGCTGCCTTGCTTACAGTTTCTTGCCAGGGTCCCCAGAGCAGCTTCATGCCGCCCAAGGCACTCTTGACGGCGAGCTGCAATATGCGGCGCCACCCGGTCAGGACTGGAAGCATCAGCTTGACCTTCAAAGGGCGCTAGGGTATCCATTTCATTTTCCATTCAATTGTTTTGGTGTCCTAAAGTCAAAGTCCCTATACCCTGGCCCTAACCCTAGTAGTTTCCATCTTCCTTCCCATTGCTCCTACATATCTCCTATATATACCCTAATAAAACCGAAAACCCCACACTCTGTCTCTAGATCCTGTTATAACATTGTAGTTTCCATGTTCTTTTCAATTCTTCCAACTCTTAATATTCTCACCATGAAAGTGGACTCACTGAGGAAAAAAGTAGTACTCAGAATAACAACACTAATGCTAGTAGTAATAATAGCAATACCGAGAATACGAATAATGGTAATAGAAATAATTATGCACAGCTCTTGTAGTTTGGCGCTGGTGTGAGGAGGACTTTGAACTGGGTCGCTTTGCAGGTGATGGTGCTTCCCTGCCAGAGCCTTGTTATCTTAACCATTCTGTATCCAGGCACTCCGAATTCCACCGGTAAGTGTGCGAATGTTCGCTGATTTGATTTTGATTTCTCATCTGCGGTGTATGAGGCTGACAGCTACAGAATGGGAAGCACTGCAGCAGTTGCTCCCGGAGACCGTTGCGGGAAAGGCGGGGGTCTGGAAGCTGGGACCTGTGCATCTGCAGAATGCACACCGAGGTGGCATGGGGTGACCGCCCCCTGGACTTCCTGAGCAAGGCGTCTGCACAACATAGGAAGCCAAAGACAGCAATTTGGGAAGACTAAACTGAGTCGGATGGCAGCAAGAGCCTTTGCGCAAATCCCGTGATCAGCACCCGGATGCCGCATGGCGCCGCATTGCTACGCGCCCCGGGCCTTGGCTCGGTGGCCTTGCAAAGCCTGGGGCCCCAGCTTATGCAGGACCGCCTGAGCGGGTAGTGGTGGTGGTGGTGGTGGTCTGAGTTCAAACTTGGCGTGTCCCACGACCAAGACCCATGCCAAAAGGGGAGATGATGTGCACAGAGTTAGAAGCATCTCATTGTCAAAGCCAGGTCGGATGTCGGCCACGACGACATCACTGGCTCTGCATCCATGCTGCCAGCACCTAAGCTGTTTCGAGTATAGCGACTGACGTCGGTGGGTGACGCGCATGACAACCCAAAAAAAAAACGCACACAGGACTTGAGCGAGCTTTCTCACGCATTTCTTGTCAGCTGTCGGATGCGCAAAGAGGCCCCTGTGCCAAAACAACCCCGCAACGCCTGCCGTCCTTGTACTGAAGGCGATCAGCAGATTCAAGAGGAGTGAAGAGCTCTGGCGTCCGCTTCACAGACGGAAGTCTAGGCTCCGCTGCCTTGCACAGCTGCAAGTGGCCATGGACGCATCCTTTGCAAATTCTTCACAATTTCATTGGCTGCAAATGTGAAAACCCGTTGCTTCCTAGGAGTATTTCACACTCAGCGGGGAGTTGCCCTCCAACAGTCCTCGCTGCAGGCCACCGCGTGCGGCCAAGTGCAGGCTTAGCTCAGCTCCGGGCTTTGCAGCTGGGGCCCCAGCCCCAGGCCGGCTCTTCAAATGAGCATGGGGGCTACTATGCATGTTTGCGGTGTCGTGCTTAGGGAATGGAAATTTTGAAGAGAAAATGTAGACTGCTATTAGAGTTTGGGGTCCGGGGTTTAGGGAATGGATAGAAAGCGGAAACTTCCTTCATTTCAATTGGACATAGAGGCTACTCTGCACTCTCCTATCCTATCCACTTAGGAAGTACGTTCACGTTGTCATTACAGTATAGCCCCAAGGAGCTATCAAAGATGATGGTCTTAACATGGGTTTAAGGGGGTTACAGTCACTCGGGCTTGCAAACAAAGGACCAGAGACTGGAAACTACCTTATCTCAGGGAAGAAAGGGAGGATCAACCGGAAAATGAAATTGAAGCCAGTTAAGGCATGATCCTGCTCACTTGTGCAATGGAAGCTGGGAGAACATGGGGATGGAAAGTGAAATGGAAGAATGGACAATGAGATGGCAACTGGGGTATCTGAGGCTCGATGGGGCTGTCAAGCAAAGAACAAGGAAGAACATGCAAAAAGGGTTGCTGTTGTTGCTGCTCTTGCTGCTGCTGTTGTTGCTGTTGATGGTATTAGTTGCAAAGATGAATGATGCCAATCATGATCACAACCACACGGCGTGTTGTTCTAGCATGGATGGCGTCTGAAAGGTTCTCAAAGCCGAGGGCTTTTAGGCTAATGCCATTCATTGCAAATAGCCGGCACACCGTAGTCGCGTCTCCAAGAGAGGCCCTGTGAAAACTGCATGGCGGCCATGACATGTCATGCCATTCAAGGTTCTCCCTTGCATGCGTCATGCTCTCGTGCCAAGCCCGTGATGTCCACCAAGCGTTCTTTCTAGAGATGACAGGTCAAAGGTTTTAGTTAAACGTGTCAATGTCTAGAGTCTCATCCAAGGGAAAGTTCTCCGCAAGCACAACAAACGGTTTATTGGAACACTTGTGGTTGGACACAGATCGCTGCTTGCGTGGTTCCCTGCAAGAAGGGCAAACAAGCTTGCGTGCTTGGTTTAAACGGAATGGCCGAGACTTGCTAAATGCACCATGATTTTTTCATGATAGGTAGATGGTTCTTTCTCGGTTGCGCCGGTATGCTTGCAGATGGTGCGCGGATGCGGTCAGATGGCATGAGGACAACGTTCTCAACTCTTCGTGCCCACCCCGTGAAAACAGCAGGGCAAGAAGCCTCTTTTTTGAGGCATGCACATTTGGACGTGCATTCCTGGCTGTAGTGATGCGTCACACTTAGACCTAAAGCATACACGTCCACACACTGAGTTGCAGCGTAACGGATTCGACCCCGAGCTGGAAGGTACTCCCATGTGCTTTTTTCACGGTGGGATCTGCAGTTCTTGATTCCGTTTCCTGGCCTCGAGCTTCTTGAGGACCCCGAGGGATCCAGAGAGAGTGTGTGTCTGTTTGTATGTACGCATTGTCAGCTTATTGCATACATAGTGGTCAAGGTTGAGCAACACTGTGCATCAATGACTCTGACCTGGAAATATCACATAGGTGAACATTGTCAGCTTAGTAGGGGTTACATAAGTGCAGAGATTGTAGGGGCCCCCTTAGGGATCCGAATGGCTCCAAGTGCTGGGTTTGTTTTTCTCACTGTCGGTTAGTGGGAATAAAGGAATATGTAGGGCTCATATTTCCCTACTGCCTACTAACCACCAGTAAGTTTGGGTGATTGCCAGTCATGAGGCGACTGTCCTTGCAAGAACCCTTTCCTGTAGCGGAAGCCATACATGGCTTGAGCCTTGAGATGCCACCCCTACTAGTAATAATAGGTAATAATAGAAATACTAGTGGAATCAGTAGAAATTGTGATAGTAGCGGTAGTCTGGCTGCAAGGAGATTGACTCAGAAGCCGTTTGGCTGCCGCAGGTGCGCGAAGATTTGCATCAGACAAGACTGATTAAGATGATTAAGTCGGATTCCGCAGGCATGAACAAGATCAGAGCCTTATGCAGATTAGCCAGGGCTGCAGAGTGCCGTGCCGGCATGACCTGCATGAGGAACGATCTGATTGAAGCTTGCTTTACCATTGCAGTCCAGCAGCTGGACCAATCATAGGCCCCAGCACACACATCCCACGCTTCAGGAGATGTTAGCTTCGTTTTGAGTGTGTGTTTTACCGTGGTCAAGTTTGCGCTTAGTTCACGGGAATCAGTGCTCACACCTCTGGCAGCTGCGCAGCGGCTGTGCCACCACAGTACAGCGATCCGCCAATGTCCGCCTTTCATGTCCTCCGGTGAACAGATGCTGTCCTAAGCCTTGAGACAACTTTTGGGACCCTCTAGCTCCACCACGTAAGTTAGTTGGTCAAGCATGTCGTGGAGTGTAGACACTCAGTAAATGGCCTGGGTTGCGCGATAGAGCAGATGTCACCTTGAATAGCGCAGCCTGGAGAGATTGGGGAAAAAGTGCTCGGCAAGCCATCGAAGCTCCGCAGGTGCAGGGCCAGTTCTTTGCTAATGACCGCTTTGCCTTCGTTCCGCGACCGAGGCAAGCAAATGTTAGGATTGCGGCAGAAACAGGCTGAGAAGTAATTCACGAAGCCTAGCACTGCAACCGTAAGCTGGCCTTGCAAATGATGCGGGAGGCTTCGCAACCCCTATAATTAACCTCTTGAAAAAGGAGAATCAAATGGAAAAGGAGGTGGAAACCCCTGGACGGCCCCCAACTTGCAAGACCTTTCATCTACCCTCTATGAAACGTACATATCCACAGTTAAGAACCCTAGCAGGGTACACGGCCGACCTATGGGAACTGATAGGGTCGCTCTAAATTAAGCAGGGATCTTCAGCTTAACAGCCGAATATAGGAACCCCCTTTAAGGGTACATGGAGGGTCCAGCTGCTAGCTTCTGCAAGCCGTAGCATTGAAGGCTTTCAGCGTACTTTGAAGGCTGGAAGCCAGACTCTCAGTGCAATGAGCCTTTGGGCCCCTGGGCGAATAAGCTACGGTTGTTAGTTAGGGGGTAAGGGAATATGGTCTCTATATATATATATATATCCTGTATAATGTGTATCCTTATGCCCTGCTAGCCCCAGAAAGATAAAGGCTTCCTACAGGCAGATGTCCCAGGGGAGCTTCTGAGAATCATCCTTAGGAATCCTCGGCGTGGGCCCCCATGATCACTTTGCAATCACCGGTTTGTCCCTAGGGCGGACGGCTCCATGTCTAAGAAGCTGTTGTTTAGCAGGGGGACTGTAGGATTCAGCGAAGTAGCTGCGCGACTGGCGCCAGAGAAGCAATGGATGAGGCTTGTGGTCTCGGGCGAGGCCGAGGAAGCTTTTCAGATGCTGATGCCGCGAGCCCTCAGCTTACCAATACCGCAGCCTGTCCTTGTGTGAACAACTGCCCAAGTGGGCAGAATTGGAACTGGGCATCAAGCTCCAGACACGAGCCTACTGATGTTATCGTCAGGGTTCTGCAATATGTTGGGTATACTTCACATTGGAAGCTCAGGTGGGAACTCCATTTTTCCGGCAGGATCACCTCGACACAGAGGCAAACTGAGCAGGTTTATGGATTTGAGACCTTTCAGGTTCCGATGTTATAAAGATGAATGGTATCGGCGTCATGTAGTCACAAGCTCCTGATGCAAACTATGGAAAGCCTGAAACTCAAAGCGTAACAAACACTAGACCGAGGCCCTAAACCTCAAATCAACTCTGCCCGAGGGCTTCTTGCATCTGCGCCTGGCACATTCCGGCGCAAGCATGGGTCTTGGCTCACTGGATTAGGTGCAGGGTTTCATTCGAGTTTGTTTGGATAACTGCCAACATGTAAATTGAAGTTTGCACCTTAATTCAGCAACCTGGCCTTGACGAAGCGTCAGAACATTTACGCCACCGAGCCTTGTTCTCCCCGGTTTCATTTTCTGCGAGCTATTCTATGTCTGCTATTAATTTTCTGTTCGAAGGCAGTTTTCGAGGCTCGCAATTGGTAGTGAATGTCAACAAGCTGCATTTTGCTCAAGGGATCCCACGAGATTTTGGCCACAGATTTTGGGTTGAGGTCTGGAGTTGGGAGTTTAGTGTTGACGAAGGGCCAGAATTAGGCTCAGAGAGTTTGTAGCTGTTGTACGCAACTAGTACTTACTACACCTTACTACTTGAAACACCCGTCAAGTTTTCCTGGCTTCGTTTCTACCAGTCTACTATGATTTTGAGGGATACTAGAAGTCAGGTCAGCAATAGCTATCAAGCGTTACTACCAGGATGTTTGGGGTGTCTACTACGCTATACCAACATGCCAACATGCATATGTCCCAGCTCTTTGGCCAGCCTAGGAAGTCGAGGGTTTATGGGAAGCAAGCTGCCTCAGCTAATGCACGGACTGTTTGTGTGCTGCAGAAAAAGTCGTTCGGCTCGCAAAAGCTGCCCAACTGCCAAGGGACCATGCCCCTTCCTCCGCTCTTCTACGTGCACTGCCGTCCGTCTTCGGATCTACGGACAGTCGAATACGAAGTGATATCATGGCTAGCTGCGGCTAGCTGTGTATTGGTGAGCTTGCCTTGATATGCACTGTGCTGGCAGTGGCTGCACTCCAAAAGATCTCTTGCTTTGCCTTTCTTGTGCAGGACGCTTCGGAGCCTGGGCTTCTTTGACTGCTCCCCTCTATCATCCTTGGCAGACGTTTCAGTCCAGGATGAGGCTGGTCATAGAAACCGTCCAAGATGGAGGCAGTACTACAAGTTTATTGTGCTTAGTGCTTCATCGGGTTTGCTTTGTCAGCAGCTTTCATCTTTGTTCGTGCCTCTTCTGAGATTCTGCTAGCTGTGCTCTGAGCCAAGATCATCGGGCCCAGGAACTCATGTGATCACTCATGTAGCAAACCACCTTCTTGTCACGGATGTCGGCTGTAACTTGTTCTGCTGCATGCTGCTATTGTAGCGCGACGCTTGCAAAGGCTTGCTCAATTCTTACGTCTGGCCGTAGAATTTCTTGCTTCCCTGCATCGTGCCATCTGCACATCCGACATTGTTGCTGGGAAGACTTATATTCTCTCGTGTGCGAGCCTGTAATCGCCAGGCGACAGATGGCAGCAATGATGTCATCAAGGCAGCCAGGAAGTAGCCAGAAGAAAGCGTGCACATTCACACAGCAAACCAGAACACTTCCCTTTGGATGCGCAGGCTGTAGACAGCGCATTTGGGGGTGCAAAGTACAGCAGCGAGATTACCTACGCCGGGGCCTTACTGCACTTGAGCCTCGTTCGAGAACTTGGGCCAGGGGGAGCACCACAGCCCATGCACAACGCAGCAGCGCGAAATTCCAGGTTATAGCCACAGACTCCATCCTGGAAGATCCAGACAGCGGTGCGCGCGAGGCCCAAGAAGGCGGGCTTCAGGTTCAAACGGTTAGCCCAAGCTTCACGATTGCAAAAAGGTTCAACAGTAGGTCTGTCTCTCTGAAAAGGCCAGCAAAGCAAAACAGCAAGCAGACGCCCAAAGGGTCTGAAAAGTTGGATCTCCTGCCAGTTCAGCACCCTTCAAGCTCTCAACTCAAAGCCTAATCCTAGACCCTGAACCCCAACCCCACGTATCAGATAGCTCTCAGGGCCTAAGCAGCTTCTTCGGCTGCTGCGCCCTCGCTTGGATCGAGTTCGTGGCCATGCGGAGGTCTGAGACCTGGAGTGCGCAGACCCTAATCTTAGGCGCGCCTTTTTGGAGGGGATGGGGTAGGACTTAAGGTTCTACTAGTTGGCGAAAGGTTCTGAAATTGGGGTTCTGGGGTTAGCATTTAGGGTGGTTTCGGTCTAGGTGCGTATCCTAAGCAGAAGCTGCATGGGCCAAGGACGCTGGCCGACCTCCACATTGCTACTTATGCATTACTTGCGCATGACGGATTGTTGTCCAGACGGTTAGGAAATCCTGATATTTCTATATGTTTTCAAGTGTTCAGTCGAAATCGTATGGGCGCCCACAAGCTCGGAGAGACTTCCATGCATGATGTGCGACTGCTTCAAGGCTGCAAAAGGTTGGTTGGCGTTCATGCGGGTCGATTGATGCAAGCATCCTCATACTCAGGAAACAGGATCAGCTCCCGTCAACTGGACGAAGGACACCGTTGTCAGATCCCTTCGGTTCTGTTATTTCTGGTCTCATGTCAGAAGAAAAGTCTTCTCACAGCTTCGTGTCTGCCATCATACAGCAAGCATCACAAAGACCTGCCACTGGCTCGAGACAGGAGAACCTGTTTTCCGCCGTGTTTCTGTCGACGCAGATTGAGGTCAGCCCGATTTGAGGATGTACTGCTAGACGGGGCAGCAAAAACAAAGTATGCGTCTTGGCCGAGCCTTTGCAGCATTCCCTAGTTGCAGTTCACGCAGGTGAATTCCGTCTTGCAGAGAGGCATGTGCCAAAGGCTGGAGGACTGGAGGCCGTTGGGTGACTAACACGTAGCCATTGAGCAGCACTCCACTAAGGCATTGTCAGGATTTCAGACCTCCAGCAAATGTCACTGCCACCGTTGTCGGTTTCAGTAGGTACGACCTAAATTTAGCTTGATCTGAGGTTTTGGATGTTGGGGTATTTGGGGCCCACTTGAGTTTGCTGGTCCTTACTCTTCCAAGTTTGCATCAGAGCAGGCTAATGGGCTACCGCTGCAGCCAGTTCCTGACAATGATCATGGACTTAGCTCCGCACAGGCCCAGCCGCTCGTTGCTTTGAAGTGGACATGTCAGCTGCTGCAAGCAGGGCATTTCATGGGGATGTTGCATGCCGCAGCGGCCGCACAGCGATCAGACCATGGCAGAGAAGATGAACGTCGGAAACAAGCTCCAAGAAGAGACGCTTGAATACGCTGATCAAAAGCTAGCAAAACTATGACGGCAACAAGCTCTGCGGATCACGGACAAGACTTGCAGGAGACGGTAGTGGCATCTACAGAGACTTGCCGATTTGGTAAACCACATCCAGCAAGCCGGCCATGCCCTGTGGAAGCTAAGCGCTGTAGAGGCAGGGAAACTCAGAGCTTTTCGCCGTGATCCTGTGCAGGGCTTGTTCAGCCTGCAGCGTTTGCAGTGGGGTGTTTAGATTCCAGGCTGGAGTCTCTAGAGCTTTTTGCTGAGCCCTCAAAGTACTGCATGAAATTAGTAACAGCCTAGTGATGCAACCTTCAATTTAAGGAAAGCTTAAGCCACGCGATACGAAATTGGCAACTGCAGAGCGCTTTAACTGAGAAAATATCCCAGTTTTGTGCCGGCTTGTGCATGCATGATTCCGCTCGAAGGCATTGGTGAAAAGCCGCGAGAACCACAGCATGCTGCCACAGCGTATGCAAATGGAGAGCCGAAACCGCTTGACTTTGACAGTCTTCAGCATGTCTAGCATGAACGAAACGATACGCACTCTAAGCTGAAAGTCCACGAGGCCATGGACGACAGTCTTTGCCAAGACTGGTGCGAAGGTCAAGGCTTGGATGAGGCACCGGGAACAGACGCAAGACCAAACTTTGAGCAAACTTCGCAAAAGCGCTACTATCTGAAACAAGTAAAATGCATTCCGTCATGGATTGGCGTTCTAAAGGACGCATGGTCTCCAACGCCAACTTGGCACTTCCCAGCTTGTAACAGACGCGCTTCATCCACCTCTTGAAAGCTGTCCCTTTAGGATCTAGCGGCGTTTTCCTTGATCCTGAACAGACTGATGATACTGCATGGTTAGATAGAGGGCTGAAAGGAGTACTGAAACGAAGTGGGACCTCACACACGACAACCGCATCGATTCTCTGGCAAACGTGGCATGCATGTTTTGCCCACAGTGTAAGGCAAATCGAAGCATTCAGGAACCCGAAATTCCTTTTGCTCCATCAGGGCAGCGTAAGAAGCTTTTTTGGTCGTACATGCTGTCTCCCATGCTTCTATGGGTTCTCACTTATTGGGCCTCCGGTAGAGGCATGACGGACTTACAGTGGGCGCTATTTTGCTCACGATGCTCGTGGCATTTCCTTTTTCTTTGACAACATCAAGTTTGAGGTTCTCAAGACAAACTAAATAACAACCCAGGGATTGGTTTGGATCTTTGGGCCAAGGCCGTTTTCCTTGAGGGCGTTTGAAGGGACTGGGCATGAGGAATTCTGCTTGGTAGAGTTGTTGCTAGCTTTCAGGCATTGTCTACCTCAAACCTAACCTAGCAAACACACACACAGGATCAAACGGGTGAATGGCCTTAAGCTGCTTGGTGGATTTGTGGAAGTGTTGGCGGCCGTCAGAACCTTGGAGAAGATTGTTCACAATCCCATCGCTCAAGCACATCAGTCTGTCACAGCAGCCGCTGGATAATCCCAAAAAAGAGGACCCCCCCCCAAATGCCTTTGTAAGCCCTACGTACGCCATGTACGCCTGACATCACATCTTTGAGAGAACCCCGCGAAAATGATCTTGGAGAAAGGCATGCTTGTCAAAGCTGCTCGAGTTGGATGCCGACACGCACCTTGGCCAAGCAAGACTTGCGTGAGAAAACAGGCACGTCAGCACCATGGCCAAGGCAGAGAAAGCCTTTGAGTTATTGCTCCGCCACTAAGGCGGCAAACTGTCATAAATGGCTTTCAGCCGAAGCCGGGGACAAGCAATGTTCCCCGACTCTTTGCCGCTTGGCCAGCAATGGGCTGCTACTCGAATCCAGCATGTTAAGAGGTGTGTTGCGGAAGATGCCTTCATCACACCTGACGTTTGACAAAGCTGAGATGGGATACGTCCGCTCCATTGAGCTGGCAGCAGGGCGGCTCAACGGCGGCCAACATACCCAATGGAAGGGCAAAGAGAAAGGTGGCGCTAAAGGTGGGGCGAAGGGCGCAAAGGGTGGCTTCAAGGGCTACGGCAAGGAGGCACCAAGGCCAAGAACTGCATCTTGACTGCAGTCTGTAGCATTCTGCACTGTAACACCATGCGTGGAACATGCGCATCAAAGAGCTGGGCCGTGCGAGTTCAAGGTACAGAGCGCCGCTGCACAGCTGCAGGAAGAGGCCTATCAGCGGCCTGGCTCAAGGGTCATGTGCAAGCACCCAAATTGCTTCAGTGATTGCTCAGGTTCGCGGAGTCCTGGGGGCTGGATGAGGAGTGTGTGGCGGAGCTCTTGGCACAGCCCTTGCAGGCCCCTTCCGGCGTGCTCTCGTTGCATTGTCACATGAAGGCTCTGAACACGGATGGGCAGTGCTGTAATTTGGCGTAGGAGCATGACAAGATTTCTTATTCGAAAGTGTGACCCAAAGACCAAGATGATGCCTCCGCAGATGGGCTCAAAGATTGGTTGTTACATGTCTGGAGGTTAGACAGCAAGCATTTCAGCAATGGCAAGGCACCCACCACCACGGCCACCTACTGATTGTAGTGATAATAGTAATACCAATAATGCTTTTGCTGTTAAAGCCAAAGCCCTTCCCAGAACGCTGTCAGGACTAGGCACGCGCATCATGGAGCAAGATGCCATGCCGAGCATGCAGCTCCTATGACCAGCCTCCTTTCTCGTGTGGAGCAGCTTGAGAATCTGGACGAAAATCGCGCTCTCGTACGGAGAATCTGAAAATCAAAACGAAAATCAACAAAAAATCAAGAGGCAGCTGCGCTGTGCAGCTGCACTGTGAGAGTGCACTGCTTAAAATAAATGAAAGCCGCTGCGCTGTGATAGCGCGCTGGGGAGGATCTTCACGTCTCAAAAGCGTATCAAAAGTGTCAATAGTTTTCAGGAATCGAAGGGGTCGCGATCACGAAACACGGAGCGGTCCGTTATGAAAGTGCCGGTCTCAGACAGATCAAGGTTCTCGTGTGGAGCAGCTCAATCGCAGTTCTGCAGTGCAACATCCTACACACAATGCCATGGGGCCATGTCCTGATTTGGATCACAGCAGTATCCAAGCTCTGCCAACAGGCCCTCGAGCTGTTTGTGTGCAAAGAGTCCAGCTAAGTTGGCTCAGTTATTGGCATGCTCGCTGCATGAGCCTTAGAACTGATTGCTGTAGATTGCTGTTTGTTGTTCGCATGGGTTGTGATAATGTTGTGATGATTGGCATTGGCAATGTCACTTGGCTGCTAAGAACATGCTCCTCAACTCAGCCGATCCTGTGGAGGCAGCAAGCACGTGCGGCTTCCGTCGTGTGAACGTGTCGCGCAAAGGCTTCCGCATACTGCGCGACGAAAGGAGGCGGTGATCTGCACCCAGCGGGAATGCTAGTGCAAGAAGCGCCCTGCAAGTTCTCAGAGTAGGCAAATCCGAAGACCAGGTCGATGGATGTGTGTGAGCAGTTGGGTTTGCAATTGAAGCGGCTTGGGATTACCCTAGCAGCTTGGGGGGACAGGCCTCTACTTCTTCACTCCATTCCAGGTGTCACTTGGCAGCACATTCATCAGGGCACTAATTATGCCTGGAGTGGGTGTGTTCCCAACCACCAATACAGCATGTGGAGATTTTAGGCGCCCAAGAAGCTGAGTGATCTGAGAGGAAGGAAGACTTGTGTTCGGTGCTCAAGTTGTTGGTATTGCTGTTCGGCCCTTGTCGGGATGACAGGAGCAATGGGGCTCCTACATAATTACACCTGCATGATTGCACCTTGGTCTACACACTTTTATAAAGACCAGGAGTGAACCTTTCACTGTGTTCATGACCACGTCTGGCGGGAATGACAGCTGCTGACAGGTTGCAGATGCACTGGGGGATGCGGACCAGGACACGCTGTGGCCAGCAGACCTGTAGTATCAAGTAGTACTGTGAAGAAGCTTCCTGTTGGGGATCCACATCGCAACGTGTCGAAAACGAGGATGCGATGTTGGAGAAGTTCGGTCACCTGCAGATGCAGCTCGAGCCCGGCATTGATGAAAGTGCTACACGCTTCCGTCTCACCAAGGAGCCATGAATTCAGCTGCAGTCGCAGTACTGCGTTCTGCAAGCGATGTCAACTTGCATAGAACGAGTAGTCGGTTCATGCATCGACAGGAATGGCGAACGCTGAGCCGCTACATCCAGCAGCCGACAGGTGGCAAGATTCATGCAGGTGTGCGGTGGTGTCCAGATCTGTCCAGTTATCGCCCAGGTGGACAAGAGCTTGGCTTCGAGCATGGTTTCACGGGAAACTTGAGCCGAGCTGTTTGGAGCTCAAGGTTCAGCACGCTGCCTGAGATCCTGAAGCAGCACCTGGCATTCCCGATTCTTACCTTGGGTGCCAATGGGACAGGCTCTAGTATGCACCAGCACGAAGAGACATGGCTGCACAAAGAGCGTTGTCTCAAGAAGCATGAGCAAAGGAGCAATGTGTTCAGGAGAGAGCGCGTACCTTAGGAGACCTGGCTGCTCCTGACACAGGGCCGCAAGGCTTGGTGGATTAGCGAGCCTGTCCAAAATGGGACAGCTACTTTTGCGCGCCGGAGTCCGTGTCAGCACATCGGCTCCGTGCCCTCGGGGTACGAATTCTGCATTCAAAACCCCGGAGAAGTTGTGCACCTCGCTGAAGTTTCATCGGGTCCTTGAAAGCGTGAACCAGCACAATCATGTGGTACCGCAGATGTGTATGTCCAGGTACTTTCCGGACGATGCCTTCCACGCAACCTGCAATCTTGACAGCTTCGTGTGGGGTCTAGGTTCGCAGGGCAGCAATGCAAATTGGCCGCCTCTCGTCACTCTGCTGAATTTGCAGAGCGCTGGAGTATAGTTGTGCAGAAGTTGGCAATAAGAGAAGATAGAGAAGCACTGAGGTGATGGCCGCAAGCCTTGGAGACTCAAAAACAATTGGGACCATGGTCAAGAGGACGGAGGAGCTCCCGCGCAAACATGAAGGTGACTGATTTGCAGACACGATTCTTTGCGGACATGCAAGGGGCGCCCAACTCGCGCAGCCTTCGCAGCTGCACTGCAGCGTTCCCTGGTTCTGCAGCCGCATAATTCGCGGAGGCCTGCAGCCCCAGACCCCCAGAGCAGGATTGATTTCGGCAAACTCAACGCGGTCCAGAAGCATTCACTTCTCTTCTGTGACAGCACCAGCGTGAAAGACCTCAGCACTTAGGCTCATGAAGCATGCCGCTGACTTCGTGGGGGCACTTGCAGGCCAAAAAGTCCATTGTAAGATCCCAGTTCTAGCAAATCCTGTATGGACGCACCTCCGCTTGTGTACATGTATCTTTCACTCCAGAACTCACATTCACCATGTTCATTTTGCAGGTAATGCGGTGGGCTACTGCTGCTTGATCGCCAAAATGTTGACTACTCGTTCTGGCAGGGAAACAAATTGCAGCATGCTCAAACGTTGGCTGACTCAAGGCACCACATCACCCATCCATGCGGCAGCTGAAAGCGGCGATGTGGCAAAAGCAGTAGGCTCAGTGTTACGGACTTTGGAAACAGTGGCTATCAGTGGCTTGGGTGGGTGGGGAGGAAGGGACTGCATCCCACGGGAGTGAGCTTTTGAAGGTGCGGAAGCTCCTGGCCCTGGGCTTCCTGCCTGAGGAGGTCTACTCCGAGACAGTTGGCACTTCGCCTGTAATGGTACAGTCCAGCACTGTCTGGCAATGGGTCAAAGTCATTTTACCGAATATGCCCGAATACTAGGATGTTGTGGAATTACTCATGACAGGAATTGTAGTCAGACAAAAGACAATCAGGGTTTTAATTGAATCATGACTTTGACACCGCACCTTGGATCATGACATTCAACAACCTGCTTTACCATAACGTTGCAAGGTTTCATCGCCTTGGAGATTGCCGCTGCCCTGGGGCATACCGGAGTCGTGGAGCTGCTATCCCAGCAGAAGGGCCCTTTGCTGCAGAGCCAGCGTGCCGTGATTCTGGGCAATGGGTTGAGAAGCGCGGCGCAGAACGGCCATGTCCCCGTTCTCCGCCTCCTCTCGCATTTAGGAGACCGCACCCGGGTCCAGCCTAAGCCCCAGCGAACGCCTTGAAGCCTGTGCCCATAATCAAATTCCACTATCCAATCCACTTTAAGTCTTGTTCCAACGCGATGTGCCTCATGCACAGGAGCAGAGCTTGCAATGGCCGACGGAGAAGGGCGGGTGGCGCTTCACACAGCAGCTGCTGGCGGCCAGCTCTCGTCGCTGAAGGCTTTGCGCAAACTCTACCAGCCCTCGAAAGGCGTCTTTGACCTCAGAGACTACCAGGGGCACACTCCTCTGCACGCTGCTTCTGAGCGAGGCCATGCTCAAGTCGTTCACTACCTGCTCCGTTTGCGAGCAGATCTTGCAGCAGCAACTCGAGACATGGAAGAGCCCCTGCACCTTGCTGCCCGCCAGGGTCACACATCAGTTCTTGATGTGCTTCTCACTTGGAGAGCGGATGTCTCAAAAGTCAGCGGATCCGGATCTTCTGCGCTTCACGCGGCTGTGGTGTCTGGATGTCGTGGCGCAGCCGAGGTGCTACTGAAACGGAGAGCATCCGTTGAGGCCCACGACATGCAAGGGAATCAGGCACTGCACATTGCGGCAAAATACGATGATTCTGTCATGGCAAAGTTGCTGATAGCATGGCGAGCCGACATCTCGGATCCTGGCGAAGAAGGACCAGCGTGGATGGTTGCAAGACGACATGGTTTTCGCGATCTAGCTCAGCTACTTCAGACGAAGAATGCCGTGGAACTCTGACCTCTGGAGAAGCTGAGGAAATCGATCCCCTGCGTATCCGTTTGACCCTTGACGCTGCCCACGCTAATGAATGGCAGTGCCTCAGAGCTTGCGCTCATTATCGTAGGTCTGTGAAGGTTGATGAGTGAGCGGCGATTTGGAGTTGTGGCTCTCAGCACGACGGCGAAGAGAAGAGCAGAGCCAAAGGCCACAGGAGCGCGGGCACCTTCAACGTGCCTTGATTGGTACGGATCCAGGCAGAGACCGCGAGCTGCCTCACTAGCAGAATCCCTGCATCACGTGGACTCGGACGAAAGGCTCACGCTTTCAAAGAAGGACCTCGGGCAGTGGCTCGCAGAATTGTGCTGATCTCATGAGTTGGATTGGAACATAAGCGAACAACAACCTCTGAGAGCAACAACGTTCACTCTGAAGCTCAGCCGGAAGAAGTCCAAGCAGATATCAAGCTGTTACCGGTGGCAAAGATCCGAATTGATATCTTGGGCGCGGTCATCTGGTGCCCAGGATGGTTTGGTGGTGGGTGTTTAGGGCACCTGCTGAGCCAGGGCCCAGATGCGCCCCAACCTTGGAACGCTCCAGCCTTGTGAGTTCTGTGTCTTGGGGCGTCCTGGTGCCATGAGACAGATGCGCGCAAAGAAAATCTCTGAAGCAGCTGCATCGAACTTGATGGCAAGCCGTTTGTTACGGAGCAGGTAGTTGCTGATGTGATGGCAACTTTCAGCCCGCGTCCCGAGACCCGCAATGTGAGGACGGGCAGTGACTGCTGCGGGCAGCTAGCTTGCTTTTGCATGTCTTCATGCTGATTGTGTTGATGAAAGAAACAACGCCAGCAGCCTGCCCTGATAACAAATCCCACGCAGGACTTTGTTTTTCAGCTTCCTCAAGTCTGTGGCCGACGCAAGTAGGGGCAACTTGGTCAAATGAGAGGTTTTCGTGGGACAAGTAGCTCGGGTGGAAAAGAGTTGACCTGACAACCCCAAAGGGGACCATCGACATGATGGTAAGCAGCAGGTCATCGGTTGCAAGTTCACATTCCTGGCTTTTAGCTGTACTTGAGGCGGTCCCGTCGCTGCTGTGCAGAAGCCCATGGTGCGGACACCTATTCCCGTCTCGCGGTCTCCAGCATACAACCTTGAAGAAGATGCCTTGAGGCCTGGCAGACTTCTTTGCATGCTGCATGTACATCTTCGTTTCAGCGTTTGCCAGTGCTGGGAGCGCAAAGGAACAGGACTGCTATGCCCATCAGTACCCGTTCCATGTGCTTTATATTAGTTTAGTTTTGACCATAGAGGGATCTGGGGCATAGCCTTTCATGATGATTCAGATCTCTTGCAAGCCTGCTGGGAAAATGGATTATCCGACCTGCGGTCCTGCCATGTCCTGCCAGCTTCGTGGAGCACTTCGGGTTGGATGAGGAGTGCCTCCAGCACCTTGGCTTGATAGTGCTGAGATAATATATTTAGGGTGGGTTTCCCATAAGATCATGTGTACCTTATTGGGGGTCCCTATAATAAGGACTATAGTATATTGGGGTCTATATTGGGGTCCCCCTATTTAGGGAAACTACCATTTAGGGTGGGTTAAGGGTTCAGGGTTTAGGGATTAATATTGGGATATATATTGGGGTAATGTGGGGTTATAGTCGAGAATCAAATGGAAGAACATGAAAAGCGAGATGGAAACTGGGATTATGGGGCTTATAGGGGGCAATATTAAGGTTATATTGGGTCAATAGTATTTCGAAAGTTATATAGGGACAATGGTAATATGGGGATAATGGAGGATAAGATGGAAACTACTATAGTACATTATATTGGGGTAGTGGAAAATTGAAACTGTTAGTATTTTTAGCAGCTGTTACACCGCAGATTTGTGGCACCTGCACAGCTCGCAAAAGAAGAGGGTGGCATGTGTGCCAAATGGCAATCACAGATGAAATGCTCTACCCCAATATATAACCCCAATGTACCATAGTAGTTTCCATTTTGTTTTCCATTATCCCAATCTTACCCCAATATACTATAGTAGTCCCCAGTCCATCTCCGAATTTCCTGCCCGGATAGGCAGCTGCTTCAGCAGCCACCAGAGGTTGTCGGCACCTCACATCGCCACACGAGTCCAAGATGAGATCTCCAACTGATGCTGGTTGTTCGTAGTCGTGTAGGTCAGCAAATTGTGTGCCTCATGAAGTTGTCTACTCAGTATAGCCGGCTCTGAGGCCCAAGCAGTCATGGCCGGTTTCCAGCCGCGGCAAGATACGCAAAACCCGCACGGCCTCTTCATCTCTTACTTGAGATCTGCTGCTTGGCCAGAACCCCCCCCAAAAAAAGCATGATGCAAGTTCAGACCATGTCGCATTTCATGGGGACATCGATGATAGACAGAACCCGGAAAAGATGGCAAGGTTGCAGCTGGCTCTGCTGGCTCCAAAGGCCTGGGCTACAAAGGTGCAATGGGCACCAAAGGTGGCCCCAAAGGCGGCTCCAAAGGCGGCTCCATGGGCAGCCGGGAGCTCTAACCATGCAACAAAGAAGGAAAGAGCTGGTTCATAGCATCTCTTTGTGTGCAAGGTGTCTTCAGTGCAATGCCGAGAAGCACTCAGCAGGGCTTCGCAGCCCGAGCAACGCCTTACAGGACTGGTGAATCCGAGCTGACTTGGCAGGTTCTCAACTTATCAGCTCTTCAAGCACTTGCACTAGAAAAGGCTTCTAAAAAGAGCCTATACGGCGTTCGGCTGCCGGAAATCCAACATAACCCAACTTAATTGGCTGCGCTCGCATGCGGATTTGTTGGTTTGAGCTCCACCCAATCCTGGCGGCCATCTGTCAGACCTCTCCGCAACTGCAACCATCACAGTTCAGGGATTTGGGATTCAAGTTCCAGGTAGTTCAGCAGATTTTCTACAACTGTCAGCGTGTTGAGGCCGCCGACCTGGAGTGAATCCCCGGAGCCGGTGTCGTAGGGGCTCTTCATGCTGATCACTAGTCTCAAAGTTGGATTTCTACGATCTCAGACGATGCAGGGCTTCTAGCTGACCCAAGCAGAGCCTGCCAGCTACCCATGTACACAGTACCTCTCCCACGGCGAACAGCATGCCTAGAAAATCAGAACGATAATTCTAATTGTAAGCTCTAGCGCAAGGCTTGGGCGGTGGGGTGGGGAACTCGGGGGGCTTCGGAGGGGGGCTGGGGCAGGGGCTGGGGCAAAAAGGCAACAAATTGCGATCCCGGCCAAAAAAAACTGAGCGCATTGGGAGGTTGAAGGACTGAAGGGGCCGCGGGCGTGGTCAGTTGTTCCAGACGCTCAGAGGTTGAGGAAAATTTCCAGTATTCATTGTGTCTCTAGCAGGTGTCCACAAATTGGTCCACAATTCAAAGCACCATCTGTGCTGTATACGATCTCCACAAGGCTCCATGTGTTCCCTCCAGCAGAATCTTGAACAGAAACTTAACAGAATCCCTTTGAACTGATGTCGATCCCCAAGCCAGGAGGTTTAAAACTAGGGAGCACGGCGCCCTTGCGGACCATGTCCTAGCCTAACTGCCTCGGATATGTTCCATACATAGTACCCCAAAATACTGTGATCCTTCTTACACCTAAACCCCAAACCCTAAACCTTGGTATGGTCCCTACAAGAGGGGACTCCTGGTTTTGGGAACTCCCCGTCTGCCTGCGGGAGGCGGCCCATGCCGTTCCAAGGACAGGAATCCAATCTTGGCAAAGCTTTACTGGTGGTTACTAGGGGAATAGGGAAGATAATCCCTCCAGAACTATGTAAGAAATTCCTTTATTCCCACTAACCACCAGTACTAGTAAGAAGCCGGATAAGTAATTTAGTAATCTAGGGACGGTTGATAATTATGTTAGTGCCTAGGTCATTTGGGGGGATCTCAGGGTTAGAGTCCAGGGTCTCATAAGGTTATCTCACGCCCCAGCCTGGCATCTTATTGTAGGGGTCTATTTTATATGAGGAATGTGAAAGGGTCCTGTCAACACGTAGGGTCCTCGAAAAGGGTCTTGCATCTTCTTGGGATTATGGATCTTCTTTGGGTTATGGTTCTCAAGAGATATGATAATGCAGTTGGGCATGAATTTGGGGAGCCTTTTGGGAAGATAACATTAGGATTGACTCAAGGCCTGGCAGCTTTCAGCACAGTGCTCTTTGCGGGACTTGCATCAGACTATTTCTCAGGAAACCGGACCAGGCCCTTTTTAGAAGCTCATGGGCAGGGGTTGCAGGGTTCTTAGACGCTGGAAGGATTGTTGAATGTTTAGGTGACACTGACATAGGGCAATGGCTTTCCGGACACTGGATTGGAATCCTGCCATGCGTTGTATGATACTTTTGGAATGCAATGCGCTGTGCTTGGCACATTGGTTTTTGCTTGCAGACGGGGTCCAAGACTGGCCTTTGGTTAGCTGGGAATGAAGGAATAGATCCTTTTTGTAGGCCCTATACAACCCATTGTAGTAGTTTCCATTTTCTTTTCCATTCCTTCATTGCCAGCTAACTAAAGACAACCTCTAGAAACCTTCAATTTCCATGTCATGTTCCATTTTCTTTTCCATTTCATTCTCCATTATTGGCGTACTATATATCCCCATATAACCCCGTATAACCCCCCTATAACCCCTAAAAACTATATACTATAGTAGCTTCCATTTTCTTTTCCATTATCCCAATATAACCTCAATATAGTCCTTATAATCCTTATATAACCCCTATATAGCCCCCCTAAACCCTAAACCCTAAACCCCTTTTCTGGTTAAACTGGGGTGCTACTTGGGGCATCCTTGGAGCTTTGCCAGGACAAGCCATCGGCGGTGCACAAAGGGCAGTTGTGGCTGCAGTGTCCGAGGAGGAGACTGCACTTTGAAGCCAACATTTAGGGTTTAGGGTTTAGGATTTAGGGTTGAGGATTTAGGGTTTAGGGTTTAGAATTTAGGGCTTAGGGTTTAGGGTTTAGAATTTAGGGCTTAGGGTTTAGGTGTAATTTATCAAAATTATGGCCTCCTGTGCGTGCTACGGCCACTCTATTTTTTTCGTATAAAGACAGTAAGCATTGACCCATCATTTTGAGAACCGCCTTTCTGGGGACAAACCCCAAATAGTAGTTCCCAATTCATGTTTCATGTACTAGTTCCCATCTCATGTTCCATGTTCTTTTCCATTTGATAGGCGATGATTTCTCTAAACCTGTATATTTCTCCACGATATGGTATCTGGATATAACCCCTATGGTATCCTTATAAATCCTGTAGAATCCTATACCATTCTTGTACCATCCTTATATGATTCCTTTACAACGCATGACTGCACCTGGCTCCTGTGGGTTGAGGAGCTCTTGGACTTTGTTTTGGCTTGGAATCTAGACCAGGCCGCCAGCACGCCAACGGGGATCTGAGGGCTATATAGGGTAATGGGCTTAGTTGGGGATTATGTCAGGCATATTAGGCTTACAAAAGGGTTATACATAGGGTAAGACGGGGGTTGCCTACGATGATATTGAGGTCATGTGCAGGCTTTAAGGACCTTACACTCAATAGACGCATGTCAGAGAGGATGCTTTAGGATGCGTACAAAACTGTTTGTCTATAAGGTGTGGACTCGGCGTGTGTGCATGTATATTGTGATGATACTATGGTACCTGAGTCTGTACACATGACGGATGCATACTCTAATGATAAATAAGAATATGATGACATACACACATGTCACGTTTGTGCATCTGCTGCATATTTATATAAAAGTGTGGTACACATGTCCATGCTAACATGTGTTTGGCAGGAATGCATGGACCAGCTCCAGGCACAGGCGGCTTTTGCGAAAGATATCCAAAGTGGTACAATGCGCCGCCCCCCAAACCCCTCAGCCCTAAAACGACCGCCTCTACAAATATTCCACTAGTACATTAGGGCCATGGTGTTTTAGTGTCAGCGGCACGAAACTAGGGTTAGGGTTGAACATCTCCAACCTGTCAATTTGGTGCAGACTATTCAAGAGGGGAAGTTTTCCTGCTTAGGGGCAAGCATGGGGTCAGGATCCGGAGACCCAGCGCTTGGTGCTCACAAACTTCCAACCGAGAGAAGGCAGGATGGGTGCAGCTTTCCAAGGGGAAGTGGCGTGCTTCAGTTGGCTGTGGCACGCAGGTACGGCCAATCCCAGCGGCCCCTAGCTTGGAAGCAGATTCAGATGTAAGCTTGTAGGAGGTTCTTGCTCCGCGGGGACAAGCCGTATGACATTTTGATCATGTGGGGTCGCTCTGCAGTTGCTTGCTTTGCAAAGCCAGCTTCATGCGAGGCCTCTTCATGGGCTATCTGAGATCACTGGTGCGGGCGGGCAAGGGCAAGGGCTTTAGATGAGATGAGTTCGTGCTGGAGAAAAGGGCCAAGAATCTCATGAGGGGCTTTGCAACTGCTCAAGAGGCTGCGTGGCGCGCCTGCAGGATAATTTCGTTTGTCAAGCGCTGGCACACGCAACACGTCAGATGTTGCCGTAGCCACTGACAGAGCACGTCCTGGGCAGGCATGAATTCTACAGAGATGCAAGGCTCTCAGAGCAATGCGAGCCCTAAATATCATGAACCGTTGTGTAGAAGAGATCTGTTGGAGATAGGTTTTTGTACTTCCCAACTTCCACCCTGCAGCCTGGGGCCGCCAAGGCTGCTGTTGTTGCACGCGTGGCGGTGCGCGCTGCGCCTTTGTTTTTGGAGCCTCGCTCTGAGAGCTTTGGGTCAGCTGTGACAGCGTTGGTCAGCGCTAGTTCACAAGTAATTAGACATGACTTCGGTTAGTCTTGCGGCGTATTTGCGGAGAGAGGGCGGATACTTGAATGCGAAGGGTCTGGCTTTGTGAGCGATACTGAAAGCTTTAAATGTCCTGGCGCAAGCTGAGCGAGGGAAGGCCGTGGTTGGGTCGTCCTGGTCGTTGAGCGCAGCCCTAGATGCTGCCGAGCACTCTTGAACTTCGCAGTTGTTTTCCTGAACCGTGCAGTAAGTGTGTGCCGCAGTTGTACCTCGGTGGCATGGTAGTTGACCAAGCTGCTGCTAAAAGTTCAGAAGTGCACTGGAATTCAGGCACTGGATCCGTCTTGGTATTGCCGCAGACTTAGTGACTTAGTGTACAGGCATGCAACAACAAGCATTGGAGATAAGAAAGCAAGTGCAAACGAGCATGCAGTGAATATCCAGAACTGGAGTATCCGCCAAAATATCTTTCTGGATGCTGCTGAGATAAGGTGCTCGCACACCCATCCTTAAAGATGCCCTGGACTTATGCAATACAGTGGTTGCTGCTATTTGGACAACATGTCAGCCGAATCGGCACTCAAGGCCCAGAGAGGCCATGGCGCTGGTCAGACAGGCATTTTTGGTGACTGCCTGCATGCACGGTTATCACGCTATATATCACCTGCTGACGCTTGCTAGCAGCTGGAGAGGCGATGATCCTGAACAACACGCACAACTGCCTACTAGGTGTGCTAGTGTCCACGCAGCAGCTGCTCTGAAAGATGAAAATGCCAGCTTTGGCATCTGGGATTTTATGACACGAACTGTTGTGACGTCAGGCCTGAAGCGCATGCTGTCGCAGACCTTGGGCGAAGCAGGCAGTTTCCTGTTGTTCTCTTGGCCATGCAGGGTCTGACAGAGAGCATGTTGGTTGGTTGCAGCGGGACAGTTTCAGTGATGGTTCCACGGCCGTTTCCAAAGCTGCTTTAGACCAAGCCATGCAGGCGATCACATGCCTGCAAGCGGAGACCTGCTGGAACGCGCGCTCGGTGGGGCCAATGCTACGAGGCGCAAGCCAGGTTTTGCAAAACTGGCTGTGAGGAAGGCAAGAATGATGTTTCACGTGGCCATTCGCAGCCCTGCAGGCAGGCAACAGCAAACAGCAGAGAGGCCGACTGGTGCGCATGTCTGTCAGGGAAATCAAAGAGCGTGTTGGCATCATTACGATCGCAGATTGAAACTACAGCTTGTTCTTTGATTCAAGCATCAACTGGGATATCATGCGGGGTGGCATCACGCTTACAGAGTGAAAATACAAACGCAACTATACAAAGCAGAAGAACAACAAGAATAATCAAGAGCAAGAACAACAGCCGCAGGGGCAATGGCAGTACTGATGCCATGAGCACACTAGCCCGATGAGCACCAACGGACCAAAACAACATCAGCCCCAAGCAGAAAGCATTCGTATTCCCTGACAACAGCAGCTAACGAGATGACGGCTTCAATAGAGGCATAGGATGGATGCCGGTTCCGCCTATCAGCCGACAATTGGGCGTACTATTAAAATGTGGCGTGCAAGCATGTCAGGAGATGTTCAGCTTCAAATCGAGACTTCAGAAAGCATGATTCAGAAGCACAGAACAGTTTCGAAGAGACGTGCCACGAATTTCCTATCAAAAAAACACTGCGGTTCGCAAGCCTGAGGAGCATTGAGGGAACCAACAAGGTATACCCAAACCGGGAAGATGTCGCCAGTCAAACCTAATCCCTTGCCCCAAAAACCCCTAACCCCAGTCCTTACCTCACGCAACAAGCTGGACACAAAAGAGTTGGCGGGGCTCGAAAAAGACCTAGATGGAATTTTGCACAACTTAAGGAGAAATGTACTGTATTGCCTATTATGCAAGATTTCTGCCACCCACGGACATGTTTTGGGAGCTACCATGCCCCTCCAGGCAGCGCTCTGGGGCCACAAGATGCGCCATGCGCAGAAGCGCTGCAAATCCCCAGAGGCATACTATTCAAGCGGCATTGGGGGTTTGGACGCTTGCTTGAGGATTTGTTGGGCTTTCATATACACCTCATGTGTACCACGGCGACGCCCTGAGCTCATGTGAGACCGAGGATCAGTAGACATTGATGCCTGTAAGTCCCCCAGTAGAAAAGATGAAGATCATTTCTGCAGCGCAAGGTCTGCCACAGATTCCGAGGTTCTGGGAATCGGGCGCTTGCAATTACAGGGGGTTTGCTGATCTTTGGTGGACAGCAGAGTTTTAGAGCTTCAGGTTCAGGGCCGTAATAGGGCTTTGGGGTGCTGGGGCTTGGGAGGCAGGCCGGGTTTTTGGTCTTTGCTTAAGTTGTCGACCATAAGCCCTTAACCTCCTGGTATCTCCTGGTCATTAGAACAGTATATCTTCAACATCCAGTGAATCCAGTAAGCTGCTCTACTGCGCGACAATTATCGCGTTTGGACCAGGGGTATTAGCTGGTGGATCTTTACTGCATACCTCAGGATGGCTTGAGGTGCTGCCCCGGTAGGATGGAATGATGCATGGTCCTTGCATAGTCCCTGAGAAGGCAGCAGCAAGCGAGGAAGGCTTCAAGTCCTGGCTCCGCTACGGAGCCCTGTTGCGCAGCAGAGGTCGGCACTTGACTTGCCCAAGAAGGAGTAACTATCACCATAGCATACCATAACATACCGTAGCATACCATAACATACCATAATATACCATGATTTAGGGTTTAGAGTTTAGGGCCTTCGCTTGCAGGCTGGCTCATGGCCGCGCTGGGTGTGTGCATGCACTTGGAGGCACCCAGAAATTTCTCTCAAGGTTCCAAGAGCCGTTTGCTCAAAAATGATCCCTCATATTCCTAAGGTTTAGGGTTTATGGCCGGGGCTACCCTAAACCCTAAAGCCCAGAAACCCTACCCCCATAGTCTCTTTAAAGCCCCCATGTATCCCCTTCAGCACTCTCCAAAGAGGAGCTTTACTTGACTGACGGACGGCCAGAAGCGCTGCGCGCGCCGGGCGAGGCACAGAGCTTTCATTTGAGTAAGCTACTGTCAATAGCAGGCTTTAGGGTTTAGGGATTTAGAGTTTAGGGTTTAAGGTTTGTAGGATTATATGTAGGAGTAATGGAAAAGGAAATGGAAAATGCGCTATTTGGAATTTAGGGCTCAGGGTTTTGGTTACCAAGAAACAATTAGGGGTGGACATGAGGTTCCTTTGGTAGTTTAGCACAGTCGGTGACATTAATGTATTCCCCAATAGAAACCCACGTCCATGAACTCTATGGAAATTATTCCTCATAACTCCCCATATAGTAATCCCAGCTTCCATTTCATTGTCCCTGTTTTTTTTCCATAGATTCCATGGGAAATATTGACTGTAGCTCATGGCGTTCCTGCAGTTCGGTGCTTAAGAGAGGTGGGAGAGTGAACGTAAGTACTACATTAGGGCTCTACATGGGAAGTATGTCGGGAGAGCTTTATTGACTTAAGGTGGTTAGGGAATGAAGAAGGACGGAATACCAAAAACCAGGAAACTTCTTCGTTATTTGGCGTGTAGGGTAGAGGGTTGAAGGTTCAGGGTAAACCTACCGGTGGTTAGAGCCTGAAAGAATTGTCCGATGCGCTGTTTCCTGCTACTGCAAAGAGCCGCCATTGGATTGAGTGATGAAGAGGAAAGACCACGCATCGATGCAAAGGTACCAGAGCCACTTTGTGTATGGGCTGTTGCTGCCAAGCTTGATGACATCTCATGTGTAATCTTGGCTATCCCAAGAATTGGATGGACTCCATGCAGCTTGAGGATCGTTTACATTTGCATTACAACCACCTCAGCAGAAGCCCATGCAAAAAAAGCATTTGTTGTGACACTGTCTTCACCTGTGGATCGAGAACATGGCAGCCAAACAACGCATTAAAAATGCAGAAGCGTGCGCCTCACGTCTTTGCATTTGCCCGGTGCCTCACGCCACAAAGCCACATTCCGCCATGTATTTCCGACAAATACGCAGATAGAAGCTGTCGAAACTCTGCATTTTCAGATTTGGATATGCTGCTTCCGATGGTGTTTGCGCTGCAATGTGATTTTTTGTTCCTGGATTATGGGGCATGTTGTTTGAGAGTGCCATCAGAGGATCGTTGGATCTTTCCGAGAGCGCTCCACATGCTCCACCATGAGTTTCATCTAGGATTCAACATAGACAGGTCCTCCAGGTGCGTGCTGCGGATTTCACGACGAAGGCTTTTCAAGCTAGAAAATGGGGCTCAATTTCTCCGCTGCAAACTTCACGACTACAGGTGTCATACGGCAAACTACGCCAGATCATGCTGGAGCAATTGGTATTCAATCACCTCGCATCTTTTGATTCTTTCTGCAAAACAAAATTAAAATCCTCTCCAAGAATTCACATTGCAACTCTGGCACGCAGTAATCACCCGGAAAGGTAGCACTGCTCAGATGCGCTTCCAATGAGGCTGTACTTCATGCGAGCGCCTGCCCCGAGCTTAGTTTGATGGAAGACTTCAAAGCTGCCGTGTCTTTGCACCGTGGTTGGAAATGAGTTTTCTTTGCGTTCTAGGCCGAGGCCCCTTGCCCTTTCCTCAGCACCAAAGATGTCGCAGCCACCTGCTGCTTATGAGCGAAAGCCGTGCAGGGAGAGTCTGCTGTTTCACTCCCATGCTGGTCCTGGGCTCAGCCTGCTACCTGTGCATCACAGCGCTGCAAACCTCATCTGTGTTTTGCAAAGCATTGCCCCAAAAACAGCATTTTTTCTGTTCGGTCTTGTCTCTTTGCGCAGATGAGTCCGGCTAACAGCTCAAGCAAAGAGCGTGGCAAACTAAGAAGCCATTTCACATAGCCTCTTACAAGCTACTGTACGTACACAAGTGTGGAGCTTGTCAGTGCGATGCTGCCTTCTTCAGGTTTCTGGGGTGCCAATTGGCAGGGGTCAGACTTTGAGCGCCGGGCGCCATCGGCGCAGTGGACCCAGTGGCCGTTTCCGCGTGTATGCTAAGTCAACTACAAGCTTGGGGCTATGACTTTTGGGAGGAAACTTTGTCCAAAGAGTTCGCCTGGTCGGCAGAATCTCCTCAGCCATCAACCCCATTCTGCGTAACAACTCGCAGTGATGTATGGTTGGCCAGTTTTCTCGTATCGGGAATTATTCAGCATGATAGAAGGCATGACCCAGAGTATGCCGCGCCATAATATGTGGTCGTGGCGGCGCCTGTCCTTTGCAACCCTATGTCACTATCTGTCACTTCAAGCCACCAGCTTGTGACTCAAGCATTTGCCACAGGCAGAAGCTGCTCTCTGAGGAGTGGCTGCAAGCGCAGGAGGCATGGCCTTCCCACCTTTCGGCTATCAGTCGTGTTGCTTAACGCGTCTCCAGGCCACCACCTATGACAACGGTCAAGACTTCATCGCTGCGCACCAGAGCTGCACTAGCTTCAGGAGCAAGACGAATGATCCAGCACAACCTTCCATCATGTGAAACCCCACAGACATTCAGCAAGACCGAAACTATGGGTAGTAAGATCTGCTGGTAGGAACAGAGCTGCCAAGGCACATGCAGAGCTTGGCCCTTCGCCGGGCTCTCAAGCCTTTGCAGATGCAGTCGCCGTTGAGCGTATGGCACGCACATGAAAAGCGCAAACGGGTGCTGCGGTGCTGTGCCGCGAAGTTCTTGTCTTGTCGGCTCTAGCATCGGCCAGGCTACTCCTCCGCGTACCGAGCGATGATCGTTTCAGGAACTGCAGCGGAAGCAAAAGAGCATCAAAGAGCCGTTCTCGGGGAAGCCTCTTGCAGCGTCAACTCGCCTAAGACCTTGCAACCAGGCATGGATAGAACGGTCAGAGCTCCCAAATATGCTTTCGGTGCTCATGTCTAGGACTGCAAACTGGCATCTGTCCAGCATGATGCTTTTCCAGCTCACAGCCAACAAATGCTTCTCCGGCTCAGGATTTTTTTTTAACAAGCTGGCGTGTGGCGTGACGCCATGTTCCGTGCATTGCCAGCGTCAACTTGCGCACTTTCGCGCACCAGCGCGAGAGGTGCTGGATGTCTCTTCAACGTGCCATTTCCGTCTCGGACTTGGCAGCCAGGTTGCAGCCTCCAATTCCAGAGGTTGCAAAAATTTCCTTTTGCAGCTGCGCCCATGCAGATGCGTTGGAGCTCAGCTATGCCTGGAGGATGCCTGGAGGCATACTTGGAAAAGAAGGCTTCAGGTGAGATCCAGGAAGATCCTCGCCAGGAGGTGTGCATGCAGATGTTGGATGACCTTGCCAAGGACCTCACCAGCTACTCGCCCAGAATGACAAAGGCTGCCAAACCCGCAACGCCAACCTCTACCAGCTCTGCCGGCGGTGGTTTCTTTGGAGGCCTCTTTGGAAGCAAGCCCAAAGCGCCGCCAGCGCCCGCACCTGCACAGCAGGCAGCACTGGCACTAAAGCCCGCGCCAGGGCAGAGAGGGCTCTACTTGTGGGGAGGTACTGGTACGGGCAAGACCTTTATGATGAACCTCTTCTATGACAAAATCAACATAAAGGACAAGAAGCGAATCCACTTCCATGAGTGGATGATCGACGTGCATTCTAAATTGCACATCAAGCAGAAAGG
>CAJNIZ010001246.1:3794-29508 GCA_905231905.1 Symbiodinium pilosum | reverse complement strand
CCCCTCCCCCCCCCTCAAAAAAAAAGACAACACACATCAACACATCCAGAATCCAGAAATTCCAGCAGCAGCCCGCCAATGGGTGCCAAGGCACTCGTGCGTCGTGTCGATGTACATCAGCACTGCGAGGCCTTAGCTACCCGAGAAGCCCAGTTACCTATATATTAGGTTCCTGTCCTTAAGTCCCTATATATAAATTTATGCTAGCTATAACCCAAGGACCTACTATATGGGTACCTGGGCTTCTAGGGCTTTTTGGGGGCTTCCCAAGTTAGGGGCACATTTGGGGTGGCCGTTTAGGGTTTAGGATGTAGGGCTTTTGGTTTTAGGGTTTGGGGGGTTTAGGGTTTAGTTCTTGGGGGGGTCCCCATAATAAGGATTCGAGTATTTTGGGGTCTATATTGAGGTGGGCTGTTTAGCTTCCGGGATGTAAGGTTAGGGGTTTGGGGTTTCAGGGTTTTGGGGTTTGGGGGTTCAGGAGGGTTTAAGGTTTTGGGGTTTGGGGGGTACAAGCTTTGAGGCTTGAAAGGGTTTAGGGTATGTTGTTTTTGGAGTTTTGGTTTAAGGGTGGATTCCGGTGAAAGTTTCCCAATATGGACCCCAAACAAATACAATGTTTATCATAGGGACCCTCAAAAAATAGAACCCCAGAAATTCTGCAAAACCCTGGACCCCAAACCCAACCCTAAGGCTCGGAGGACTGTCCTGGGCTTGTTGGAGGACGGTTTAGCATAGGAGGAACCTCAACCCTGAACCAAGAACCCTCAATCCTGCAACTTGAGTCCCAAACCCTCATTAAGGCCTATTATAAACCCTACGCCCCAAAACCAAATGCCACGGCATACAACGAGCCCCTAGCACAGGTACGCATATGATATGGATAGGGTCTAGGATTCAAGGTTTAGGGTTGAGGGTTTCGAGTCTCGGGGTTTCGGGCTTCGGGTTTGGACCGCAGGGCTTTTGGTCTTAGGTTCAGGGTTTTAGGATCCAAGTTTCAGGGTTTAGTACTCTGGGGTTAAGGGCGCAGGAAACCCTAAACTTAAACCCTAGACCCTAAGGGGGCTTAGCATCATGACCCCGGGTAGACTACATTACCATACATCTGAAGTGAAGCTATGTAGAGCCATGCAGAAGTTCGGGAGTCATTGCAGAGGTCCGATCGCACTGTCACTGAGCGCCTGCAGGCTCTTGATCAACGAGAGAGCCTCTGCCCTCTGTTCTTCAATCTCCAGGAACCTCCCCTAAGGGTCCAAGTCTCTAATAATCATATACTTATACCCAAAACCTGTACTAGAATTTCTATTACCAAATCCCAAGTACCTGATTATTGGGTACATGGACCCTCTGGGCTCAACTGTGCTCGAAGTCGTGCCTCGTTAGCGAAACTTTGGAAGAGTGCTGCTGTTGCGTCCTGGGTTAAGCCCCGCTCCTTTGCCAGGGCAGCCTCCAGCTGCTGCACAACTTTGCAGTAGGCTCCTGTGTTGCAAATGCTATAGGGCTTACACAAGAACTGGCTAAGGAACAGTAACAAATTATTGAAGGCAACTGAAACGTGCATAAGCTGACTTCTACTAGTACATACCCCCACACCGAATGCTAAACATTCCGACCTTATGTATTGGGGCACGTATCTAACATGAGTGTGAAGGGATTGCTTTCTTACACCAGCAACCCATAAACCGGAGGCAAACTTTCAACAGCATTGGATATAGCAATATACACGCAGAAAGAGCTGCACGATATGTGTCGCCAGACTCACACTCCTTCATCCCTGGACTAGACATTCTAATCCCTGAGATTGAGCCTTCAACCCCGATAGCTGGCTCCAGAACAAGCTGAGGTCGGCGGCGCTCAATGATCTCGGGTGTTACAGGCGGCAGCTCTCGATATATCCGATTCCTTGTTGCTTGAACGGACAGAGTTTGGGTTTCAGGGGTTTAGGCTGTAGAGCTTCAGAGTTGTACGGATTAGTTATGACAGGTTTTGCAGAGTTCCTTCAGCTTCAATCAGGCGTCAAGGAATTGCGGCGTCTAGGTGCGGGCTTGAGGGATTAGGGGTCAACCATGTCAGTTTGAGGGCTTTACTGGATATTTACTTGACTAGGCTGGTTTGCCTGATTCTCAGCGTTTTTTCGTTCTCTTTTTTGGAAGAAGATGTTCAGCGGTATTATTGAAGCAATACCTCGAACCCAATAAGATCTCTTTAAAGTTCGGCTTGCGCTGCAGCGGTGCAAGGTTATGTAAGTGCTATTCACCTTGGGCTTTCTGTATACGGCCTGGGCCCTCTCTGAGCTTGCAGCATGTTCGGGGGTTCATGTTGGTTCTCTGTTTGGCACATCATCTGCCCGTCATCTGCGAAATCATGCTCATCTCAAAGTCAAATCAGAGATATTAGAGTTCCCATTAAGAGGAAAATGTTCAGGACTATAGTAAACTACTAGAGAGATCCCTTTTATCCACTCTTAATGGTCCCCATCGATAAGCCTAACACTGACCGTAGCCCATGTGGCCAGCCAGTCAGGCCATGCGGCATGCAGGCACACCTGATTCATAACCCCGTCCCTTCATAGGGATTTTACTAGGATATAATAGGGATCCCAGTATTAACGTCCTTTACAAAAGGGAGTTTACTATTCATGGGTCTTTATTAATAAACTAACAGAACGCATGGACAACCACGGGAAATATGCGGAAGGTAGATTGGAAAGGGGATGCATACGTATCCCACCTAGGCAGTGTCTACCTTAGTGCCTACTTCGGTTAAGGAGACCCTATCCCGGAGGCTCTTTGCCTACCACTAATTCCTATTGTAGGACCTCCGTTGAAGGTAAATGCTTTGGGCTATTTGGAACCCGAGGTTGTGCCCTGAACTTTACGCAATAAACCTCCCCTCCCCCCCCAAAAAAAAGCTTACACCCTAAAACCTCAAAGACCCTACGGCCGTTGCTACCTTAACCCCCTGAAGCTATTCCAAGACACCTTGGGCCCTTAACTACCTCAACCCCCCTCTCCCCTAAACTCGAAGCCCTAGCAAACTCCGTAAGCCCCCCAACACCCCAAACTCTAGACCAGCTGCAAGCCTAAGTAAGGAATCATAATACTATCCCCCCCAAAGGAACCCTATCAAACCCCCCGATTCAGAACCCTGTTAGGCGGTTTAGGGCTTAGGGCTCAGGCCTTTTTAATCCTTATAGCTCCTTGAATCTTGGGTTGGGGCGGGGTAGTATTCTGATCCCTCGCCTGAATAATGTTTTTTGGTGGTTGAACCTAGTAAGATTATGTTCTTTATAGAAAATACTATACCCCAAAAGGAGGATAGAATCTTACTCTATATTGGGTACCACAGTATCCCCAAATAAAATACTACTCACCTAGGTTATGCAATCGCTGAGGGCTAGACAGCACTTCGTTCATGATCACGGCCAGATGAGGCTTCACCTACTTGGTTCTACAGCTTTATGGTGACGAGTATAGAGTTTTAGGGTTTAGGTTTAGGGTTTAGGGGTTTAGGGTTTAGGGGTTTAGGGGTTTAGGGGGTAAAGGGCTTAGGGCTTTTTAGTTTAGGAAGCCTGGGGAGAAGTTTCCAATGAGGGGAATTTCTAGAAGAGGTGTATAGGAACCATGGGGAGCGTCATAAAGGGTATAGCAAGCTTATGGAAGGTCCCCACTTGGTATATAAGTGTACAGCGAGGGTTTAGAGCTTAGGGTTTTTGGGTTGAGGGTTTAGGGTCTTAGGGCGTAGAGGTTTGGGACTTAGGGCTTTAGGGTCCAGGGGTTTAGGGCTCGGAGGTTTAAGTTTGAGGTTTAGAGGCTTTGGGCTTCGGGATTTCAGGCGTAGGATTATTCAGGAGGTCCATGGGACATTGTAGCAACACAGGGTTGAGGGCTAAGAGGTTTAGGGTTCAGGGTGTGGGGTTGAGGGTTGAAGGTTGAGGGCTTTTTCTTCTGGAGGTTCATGGAACTTAGTCATTCATTGGCTTAGGGCTTAGGGTTTTTTAGTTTAGGGCTGAGGAATTTCTTGGGGTGCACACGTCTCAGGAAAAGCTTATAGAGGTTTGGGACGCAGGGTTTCGGAGTGTAGGGCTTTGAGGTTATCAAGGCTTAAGAGCTTCCTGGAGGTTCATGGGACTTCGTCACGGGTTAGGGTTTTGGGATACGAGCTCTGAAGTTTTAACCCCGAACCCCAAATCCAAAATGCAGGGCTTGCGCCTAATCATGGGTTCAAGCAGTACCCCCCTCTATACTACCCCCCCCTAGGTTCCCCCTAAATGACCTTCCTTAAGGGGAAACCTAGGGGTGGGGTAGTATAGCGGAGGATACTACTTGAACCCATAAGCTGAGGCTGGTCCTGGAGGTTGATAGGGTTTCATAACAGTTTGAGAAGTAATGATTCGGTTCTTTGGGGTTGAAGCTTGAGGGTTTTTTAGGGGGTTCATGGAACTGATTGGCCCCTTGCCGTTTGGGGATATGGGTTCTACCTAAACCCCAAAAGTATGTAAAATAATAGCCCTAAACCCGTAACAATAGCCTTAAAGGCCATTATTTCAAATATTTTTGGGGCCCAGATAGCCGTTTAGGCTTGTTGGTTTAGAGCTTGGGGCTTAGGGCTGCGGGGTCTTTAGGTTGATAGCTTTCCAGGAGATGCATGGGACCTGGTAGCAGCTTAAGGGTCAAAAGGTTTTAGGGTTCAGGGTTTAGGGTCAAAAGGCTTTAGGGCTTAGGGTTTAGGGCTTAGGGTTTAGGGTCAAAAGGTTTTAGGGCTTAGGATTTTTCAGTTCATGGCCTTAAGGCTTCGGATTTAGGGATAGGGGCTGTAGGGTAGTTTAGAGCCTAGGGTTCAAGCTCAAGGGTTTTGCTGGAGGTTCATGGGACTACAGAGCGGTTTAGACAATTTTCCTATGTGGTTCCTTTTGGGATTTGGTATGGTTTTTGGGTAGGAGATTATACTATACTACGCCAAGAGGAACTACACAGGAGGGTCTGGGTAGGGTTTAGGGCTAAGGCTTTTAGGGGTCAGGGCTGGAGTATTCCTGGAGGTCACGGGACTTAGACTCCTCACGCTGAAGCCGCACAATTTTCTCCTCTAAGCCTTACACTTCCTTGTTCTCTGCGTCTGCCCATACCTGACCTGTACATTACACATATTTTTGGGGCTGGGGCTTCATTCTGCATTAAAATAAAATACTCTACACCATAAACATGAAACCCTAAACCCTATATACTCACATAACTTCCTGACCAGAAAGCTGGGTACTCCGAAGCAGGAAGTGCGCTAGAGTCTAAGCTACCCCGTGCTGTCCCCAAAGCATGTACTTGGGCCCCACTGCATCTGCGTAGGAACTGTTTTGGGGCCAAAATGTGCTCAGACTCTACACAAACACCCTAAACATTAAACCCTATAAACCCTAAACCTTAGACCCCGAACCCTAAAACCCAAATCCTGATTAAGGCCTATGTCCGATAAACCCTAAACCCGTGAGCCTCCTAAACCCCAAGCCAAAAGGTCAACGTACCAATGAAGTACACATCTAGGCCCGAAAGTACCTACATAGGGTTCAGGGTTTAAAGTCACCCTTTGACGGGCTCAAATATGTACTACACTCTGAACCATTACCCGCAAACCCTAAATCCCTAAACACTTAATCTTAAACCGTAAGCCCTAAGCCCTAAACCCTAAATCCTAAACCCGAAATCCTTAGCCATAAGCCCTAAACCCTAAATCCTAAATCCTAAAACCCTAAATCCGAAATCCAAAACTTCCTAGACCAACCCTAGCCCCGAAAGCCAAGAGATCGCGACGGCCTTCCGGCCGATGGTGCCCATCCTCTCCTGGAACTTGCGCACCTGAGTAATGTTTTTTTTGGTGGTTGAACCTAGTAAGATATAGGGGTAATGGAAAAGAAAATGGAAACTACCATATTATAATAGGGTATATATTGGGGTTATATTGGGGTTATATTATGCAATGGTTTTTTTGGTGGTTGAACCTAGTAAGATTATATTCCCTATCTAAAATACTATACCCCAACAGGAGGATATAATCTTACTCTATAAGGGGTACCATAGTATCCCCAAATAAAATACTACTCACCTGAGTTCTACGCTGCACTTAGGACCCCTACTAAGGGGTAACCCTTAGGTACTTATAATAGGAGTTTAAGTGAAACCCAATGGGTTAAGGGCCTAAGGTCCAAGCTAAGAAGGAGAGTTTTGAAGTGGTTTAGGGTTATATGGGGGATTGTCAAAATTATGGTCCCTCGTTGGGTCTCTATTATAATACGGGGCCTAATACGGGGCCTAATTTAGGGGACCCAAAAAAGGACCATAATTTTGATAATCCCCCATATAGGACTAATGGAAAGTAAAATGGAAGCGACTTCAGAATGGGGTATATATGGGGTTATATAGAAATTTGAGCTTTGAGGGTTTAGGATTTAGGCCGTACAGGACAATTTTGAATAATTTCACTTCCCCATGTAAGACCATTTTCGTACTACTCCCTGTACAAACCACCATTTAGGGTGAGGTCGCGTGAGGTCGCTTTAAATTGCCCAGGAGTTTTGACAGTTTAGGATTTAGGGTTTGTGGTTTAGGATTTAGGGATTGTGGTTTAGGATTTAGGGTTTGTGGTTTAGTGCTTAGGGTTTGTGGTTTAGTGCTTAGGGTTTGTGGTTTAGGGCTTAGCGTTGGGGATTTAGGGTTTAGGAATTCGGGTTTAGGGTTTAGGGCTTGTGGTATAGGGTTGACGGTTTAGACTTTCAAGGGGTCAGGGCTCAGGGGCTTAGTGATAACGGTTCAGTGGTCAGGCTTACCTGAACTTTCAGGAAGGGTATTTTCTGAAGATAAGATTCAGGGCCATCATTTTACCTACTTAGGACGTCCGTATAGTTTTAACTTTAAGGTTGGAGGGCTACTCTACAACCACAAGGAGCCTCCTGGTCCTACTCTCTCCTCGTCCTAGTCTTACCTAGTCCTGGTCAGTCATAATCATAGTCACAGTCCTAGAATTTCGCTTTGTATTCGATCTTGGCAAGTTCTGATTCACCGACATTGCTGAAGCCCAACTTATAAGGCTGATACCTTTCTAACTAGCACTGTAAAGCCTAATTTAGGGTTGGTGGTCAGGGCTTTGACTTGGTCCCCATGTATGTACAATAATTGCCTTTTGAGCTGTTTCTAAGAGTTTGGGGCTACGATGTTATCTACTTTTGGCGTCCAGGTAGTCCTCGTTGACGTCACCGTCGGCAGTCTGCCGGTGGAATCCCCTTCCGGTTCACTCGCGAATGTTTGGGGGGACAGTCGGATCAACGACTCCAGGACTCTTAGCTGCAAGCTTGCTGCTGACTTTGGCCGTAACTTCTTCGTTCAGTTCGGCAATGTTCGGCAGGTGCTGCAAAATCTCCTGGATTCTCTGAAAGCCATCAAACTTTTCCTTGCTGCTTCCTCCGCGGAGGCATAGATCCAGCAGTTTCGGAGAAGATCGTTGTAGGCATATCATGCATGAATCTGTGCATAACGCTTCACTACCTCGTCGTGACATTGGTATGGACTGCAGACAGCAGACAGTCTATAAAGGGACTCTAATGGGAATCCCAAATAGGGAACCCCAAGAATATAGCAGGAATATAAAAGAACATAAGGACCCTGGTAGGTATATTCCTATTATATACCTACTATATTCTTGGGGTTCCCGGTTTGGGGTTCCCAGTAGAGTCCCTTTAGTCTAGGGCTCTAGGCTCGTTTTTCTTGAGCTAGACTCTGACTTGACTACATGCTCTACCTCTAGACTGTAGACTCTACCCTGAGGCTCCTAGGATTATTTGGGGTCTTCTGGGGGAAGGTTTGGGCTTTGGGGGCTAAGGTTTAGGATCCGATGATGGAGGTCCAAGAGCCTTAGGGTAGACTCATCTTACAAAAGCGCAAGACTTGCTAATCCAAAGCAGTAGTCCGTGTGAAGTATGTCATGAGGTTCAAGCGTGCAGTTTTTGCCATATAGGGCTATTCATTATGTTCCCGTGCTAAGTGTAGAGTGGATTTTGAGCATAAGAGTACAGTACGTTATACTTATGTTAAGTAGTAGAGTAGAGTGGACTAAACCACCATTGAGGGTGAGGTAGGGTGAGGTTGCTTTGAATTGCCCAGTAGTACTCTGTTTGGAACTACCGACATGCCATCCAGCGTGATTGCGGGAAGCAGGCAGGCATTTCTGCTGAAGGCGAGCTTTAGATTAAGTGGAATTCCTGTGTTTGGGGGGCCGTAAACTCTAAACCCAAACTCCTAAACCCTAAGCCCTTAAAACCCTAAACCCTTAACCCTTAAAACTCTACACCCTACTCCCGGAACCCTTAAACCCCCAAACCCTAGACCCTTAAAACCCCAAACCCTCAGCCCTTAAAAGACTAAACCCTAAACCCTTACAACCCAAAACCCTATACCCTGAAACCTTAAAACCCTCAACCCTAGCTGAACCCTCAAAACCCCAAACCCTAGACCCTGAACCCTTAAAACCCTAAACCCTAAAGCCTGAACCAATCAAATTCTAAAGCCTACCACCCTTAGAACCCTAAACTCTATACACTTAACCCATATACAACCCTAAACCCTGAACCCTTACAACCCTAAACCCTTTAAACACTAAACCCTTAAAACCCTAAACCCTGAACCCTTAAAACCCTAAACCCTAAACCCATACAACCCTGAACCCTGAGCCCTAAACCCATAAAACCCTAGACCCTGAACCCTGAGTGAAAACCCTTACAATCCTAAACCTACAACCCTCAACACCCTAAACCCTTGAAACCCTAAACCCTTACCGCCCTAAACCTTAAAACCTTTAAAATCCTAAACCCGAAACCTTTAAATTTCTAAACCCTAAACCCTGAACCCTTAAAACTAAACCCTAAACCCTGAACCCTTAAAATGCTTAACCCAGTACCCTTAAAACCCTCAACCCTGAACCCTTAAAACCCTAAACCCTTCAAAACCCCAAAACCCTGAATCCTTGAAACTCAAGCATGCAACCCTTTTCGTAGGCACGCTGCAGGCCTATAGCTGTACATTTCCAGGGTTCCTAGAAGCTTAAACCCTAGAACAAATAGGGTAAGGGTTTAGGGCTTAAGGTTTAGAGTAGTTAAGAGTTCAGGGTTTAGGGCTTAGGGCACCTACATGATGATGAGAAGTCTAAACCCCCTAAACCCTATGCCACTCCACCGGGATTCTAACTTTTCAGCCCCTTCAGACTTCTCTAAAAATCTCCTCAAGGCCTGTCTTGCCTCTGGCTAACAAAGAACAAAACAATCGATTGTTCTAGTAGGGTTTAAGGTTTAGGGTGTAGGGTTTAGGGCTTAGGGCTTACCTAAACCCCAAAAGTGTGCAAAATAATATCCCTAACCCTGCAATAATAGCCATAAAGGCAATTTGTTTACCTACTTTTGGGGGTTCCAGGTAGGGTTTAGGGCTTCGGGTTTAGGGTTCGCCCCCGCCCTAATCACCCCGCCACAAAATGAGACCTTCAGACTCCCATCTGAGGCTTTCCGTAAATGGTCCGGTATACAAGGAAGAGCTCCTCAGTTATAACTTGGATTGAAAGTAACTCACTCATAATGAAAAGAAGTATAGTTATGGAATTTGTAAGACTAATTATGTCAGCCAGAGACACCGCCCTGTTCAGTGGATTGAAAGCAACTCACTCATTGTGGGGACAAGTAGAGTTAAGGAATGTGTCAGAATAAATATGTAGCTTATGTAACTAACAGGCACCACCCTGTAGGTAGTTTGGGGTCTAAGGATAGCCCCCCTAAACCCAACAACTTATGCGGGTAGCACTTTGACGTGGCAAACCGTAAACCCTAAAGCCCTAAGCCCAAAACCTGCAAACCCAAAACCTCTAAACCCAAAACCCCTAAACCCTAAGCCCTAAACCTCTAAACCCTAAAAAACCCCTAAGCCCATAAACCCCGCCTTACTTTCCCTGGCTTACTTTCCCTGAAAGACCAGCCTTGTCTACGAACTGCTTGTACCTGCAGCATCGAGCTCAGGGTTTAGGGTTTAGGGCTTAGGGTCTAGGGAGGCGACACATTACTTACAAGCTAATTACCAGTACAGGTACAGTAGTTATGACCTTCTGATAAACATACTTCCGTGACCTGTCTGCTTCGGGATTGCACCGTCATGCTTTCCTAGCCCTTCCAGGAAGTCGTTTGGATTTAGGGTTTAGGGTCTAGTTTGCTGAAGCAGCAGCGTGTCGCCTTGGAACGAACTCAGGCCCAAAGGATACGGTTTCGGGTGTAGGGTGTGTAGGGGTTAGGGTTCAGGGTTTAGGGTTTAGAGGGTAGGGCTCCTTGAGCCTCACACCCTTCAAGGCTTTGGGTCAGCTTAGGGCCCTAAACCCTAAACCCTAAACTCTAAACCGAAATTGAAGTTTGGGTTTCGACTTGGCCTGTTCTGGCCTTTCACCTTCTATCAGGTGCCAAGGGATAGATTGCATAGCCCTTTCCTAGTATTAAACATACCGCGCCCAACCCTCTAATTTCACACATGTGACCCTAAACCCTGAACCCCATTTTACAATTTCTGTGATAGGTAAAACGCAAAACCACGGGTGGCATTTGAAATTCTGGGGGAGTGATTGAAAGGCTATGAAAGGGCAGGCAGGATAGAGACAGGTAACATTCGACTTTAGGGTTTAGACTATGGTAAAATACATACGGAACCTTGGGGCATTCCCTTCAGGATTCTGCCCGTGATATATATATGTATATATAGATAGAGGAGTTTCCTTTGGCATTGGAATGTATAAAGTAGGAAACCCTTCTCTAGAAGTTAGTAATACGATTTGGGTTTGTACCCCCTACACCCTAAACCCTACACCCTATTCCTTTGGGTTGAGACATACTCCCCAACCCCAAGAATATTTAGGGTTAAGGGTTTAGGGTTTAGCGTTATTTGCATCCGTATCATTGGGGATTACATAGGAAACATTGTCAGAAAAATCCATATGATACCACAGATCTTTGTCACGTATACTCCCCCCAGTGGGCCTAAACTCTGATCCCCACAGAACGCCCTATATGATACCCAATAAACATCAAGGGTTTTCGGTTTTAGGTGATAAGGGCACGTCTTGGGTATTGCGGACCCACAAACAATAAAGAGATTTGAAGCAGCCAGACCGTGAAACTCAGGCCTTGTTAGTTCGGGGCTCGTGGTGGCACAATTGGGGAGCGCGTGGCAGCCCTCTGACATTGGGTTAAACCGGCGTGCGAAAATGGCGGGGATCTGGGATGCAGACTATATAATAGTCTGGACAGGGTGCTGGGTACAGAAAGTCCGCCTATGAGCCAAAACCATAAAGCCAACACCCTAAACCCTAAGTCCTAAACCCTAAACTAACTTTAAAGGGATCTCGAGGGCGGCGGGGATACGCTTACATATTGGCTTCTGCAGAGCTTGCAAGGGCTGTGTAAGGCTTGTATGGGAGAAGCTGGAAACTACCTAAGATGTAGATAACATGGACTGTGTAGACTAGTGTCCTTAATGAGAGGTCCTACATGGAGGGTGCATCCCTGGACAGTACACCAGACACAAAGGTTAGATTCGAATGGGGCCCCGCAGATAGGACAGACCCCCTAAGAAGCACGACCAGAAGGCACTTAGAAGGGAACCCTAAACCTTAAACCCCTAGGCTTAGAGGCTACAGCGCTGAGCACAGGCCGTAAAGCTTCATCCTAAAAGCCCAATCCCTAAAGCCTAGCCGCTACACTAAGCCCTAAACCAACTCTGCACGCTAACCCTAAACCCTCCCTCTAAATTCCCTGGAAACCTGCTAGAAAATACAATTTCAGCTGGTTCTTAGGATTATCGGGTTTGGGGTTTTAGGTTTAGGGTTTAGATTATACATGCGCAACAGTGTTGTATGGAAACCTCCAGCCCTATCTAAGGGATTCTTATAGGGGACCATGGTAGCTTCTGGCGGTACTGGAGCATGGCGAAGTCATGGGGGACCGGCAAATGGCTTCTTCACTTCCAAGAACCTGCTTCATACCTATTTCGAGTTACGTGGTGGTTTGCACGGGAAGCTTCCGCGATCTTGCGCCTGGCCACTCATCAGCATCCTTGGCAACGTTCCTCTTCACCCTTTTGGCTGTCTTTGAGAGTCATTCGCTGTGCATTCCGGCGTGCACGGGCCCAAAGGCCAGGTTGGGGTGGACATCGGGGGTGGGGGAGAATGGGGAGATAACATGAGGGCTATCTAACGACTACGGGCACCTACTAAGAGTTCCAAAGAACTGTCAACCGTAAACCCCCAATCCCAAAAATCTCAAAACTCAACGTGCTAAACCTTAATTATAACTCTAAGGGATTTGGAACCCCAGTAGAAATTATAATTTCAGCTCAATATTAGGATTCTAGGTAACAGATTTTTTTCAAAAAAATAAAGGAACCTTGTAGTTAACGCAAACCCTGAATGCTAAAAGGCGCACTTGAAGATAACTGGGTGCTCCGTAGTGAGCCGCTTCGTCTTCGCATGGTAGTAGGCCTGATTGCCTGTCAAAGGTTCACCCGGTTGAGGGTTGAGGGTTTAGGTTTTACGGATATAGTGTCTAGGGTTCAGTGTTTAGAGTTTACCCCTAATTTACCCTAAGGTCCTACAACGCTACCCGAAAATTGCCCTTTGATACTGCCCTTGTCTTCCTTAAAGGTTAAAAGGGTCCCTGCCAGGGTTTGTAAGTCCCACCAAGTCTTCGGAGCCTGCTTATCGCTGAATTCGAAGTCCGATACCTGAAACATGGAAAATACACCGAAGCCACGAACTCGACTAGGGTTTAGGGTTTAGGCTTTATGGTTGTTGTCTTGCAGTCCAGAGTATTGCTCAGTACAACTCACTTGGACTCTGTGGAAATCATCTACGACTCGCGGCAAACGTATGCAGAAGTGATTATGTAGAACCTGGACAGGCCCTTGAAGCCTAAACCATATAACCCCAAAGATGCAAGGAACCCATGATCATGTACTTCCACAAAACCTCTACTACAACTGAAACCAACATCCAAGCACCCAATTCTTGAGTACTTGGTAAGGTTTAAGGTCCCTAAGCCCTACACCCGAACCCTTTTATGTAAGACTAATCTGAACCCCTTCTCCTCCCGCTCCCATCAAGTAACTGTGCCAATGCGGCATCGTTGTACTGTTTCATTCCATTAGATCCCAAAGGGTCCAGAGAGTTTGATAGTAGTGTTTGGACCCAGCGTATATATTGCACAGACACGTAGAGGATTACGGGAGGTTCAACCGCCGCACGGATGTTTGCTGCAAGACGAACACCGGCGCAGAAGTTGTTGCACTTCTACCCAATGGCCCTAAGCATTTGAAGTGTATATGTATATACATAGAGTACAAGATAGGGTTCTACATCAATTAGGAATTTCGCAACCCCTTCATACACATTTTCAGCACTCTACCGTCTCTAGGAAACGTGTTGCCCGATTTATGACATCTTTTATGCGGAATATTTAATAGTTGTGGGTATTGTTGGTTTTAGGTATTAGTCTGGAGAGATCAACTATTTTGCTGTTTCAACCCTCCCCGTACTAATAAAGCGAAAAATCCAGTAATAAACACACGCACACACACGCGCGCGCGCGCACACACACAACATGTTCCGGAGGGTGGAGAGGATTTACTACTGATAGGGGTGGGGGGGGGGTATCACCTACAAACTGTAAAACAAAACCCTATAAACTCTATCTAAATCCCCTAAGCCCTATACAAACCCTCTTTTCTAGGCAGATGGGGCTTACCTAGGAGCCCTCCGCGCACCTAAACCCTAAACCCTAAACCCTACACCCTAATCCCTAGACCCTAAACCCTAAGCCCTAAGCCCTAAACCCTAAACCCTAATCCCTTAATCCTTAAACCCCAGGCCCTAAACCTTGAGCCCCTAAACCCTGCAGTTCAAGTTATCTCTGGGAATTTATCGCTGCCAGCATGAAGCCCATAGGATGCCAAAGGGGCTTCAGAGGGGGTATATGTGGGATCATGGAAAAGAACATGGAAACTACTATAATGGGTTATATAGGGTTTAGGGTTTAGGCTTTAGGTTTTTAACAGAACCCTGAACCCTAATCCTTGCACCCTAGATCTCAAGCCTAAACGTAGAGTGGACATGAGGCTCCTAAGTACACCTATGGGCGATATGAAGCCAGAGTATACGGATTTAGGGTTTAGGGTTTACCTTAAGGGTCCAAGGACCCAAATAGTAGGGATTTAGGGTTTAGGGTTTTGGGGTCCAAGGGCCAAAATACTAGGGTTTTAGGGCCCAAATACCATTAATATTCACGGTATTTGGTCCCTAAAACCCTATTATTTGGGTCCTTGGACCCTTAGGGTTATTGCTTAAGGTTGAAGACTACAAAGATGCCGTACCAGTCTGAATATGTTCCAGTGATGTTCTCCTAAGATCCTTGGTCAACTCTACAGCATGCTGCAAGAAAAGCCCTGTTCTAGCTAATGCTCTCTGGATGCCTTGGAGCCTGGTATCTTTTAGGAGCTTAACGCCCTCACCCGTCATGTCAACATCTTCCGCAACCTCCGGACATATGTTTGATGGTATAAGGATTATGGTTTGCGGGCTTTGGTGAAAGGATTAGGGTGTGTGGCTTAAGGTATGGGTTGTAATTTTGATCTCAACATGTATATACATATTGGTAGGAATCTAATTTTGTGGTCGCTCCTTGGTTCGCAGTTCTTATTTGGCACCTGATGTTCAGGGTACCCCCCACAAGGGACCAGCCTTTTGACAGCCCCGCCTAGATGTAGGAAGACGTTATGATTTATAGCCTGTCTGCCATAGGGAAACTGATGAAACAAAGGAACCTTCCCTGGGATCTGCAGAAAACATCTCCAAAAGGCAGAAACTTCTTCGGGTAAGGCTACATAGTTCAACGTTTATGGATAGGGCTCTGGGTTTAGAGTTCGCGAGTTTTAACAGAATCTTCTAGTTCTCAAACCCAGAAGCCTGCCCGGGAGATGTGCGTCTGTTAGTTATGCCTACTATACCAAACGTAGTTTAAGCGATTCGGAACCCTGAAGCCCAAGACGTTGCAATATAGCACCTAGTGGACGGTCATCAAAATTCTAAGCCCTAATCCCTCAAAACCTAAGCGCCTAAGCCCGAAAACCCTCGGCCCTTAGCCACAAGCTCCTTGAACTTCAAACTCCGGAACGCTGAGCACTCAAGCCTAAACCCTACCTGGAGTAATCTAGATCCTTGAAGAAGGTAAAGGTACATGGGTACATTGGTTCCTCTCGGTATATACCTAAACCCTGAACTAGGGATTTTTAAGGCACCCGACCATCGTCATCTTCGAACTCGACCCAATCCGGCGGCAGCTCAACCTAAGAAGCTTTTCTTCAGCAGCTTTAGATTCGTAGTCCAGTGCAAGTACCCTTCATGCTCTGCAGGTGATTCTTGCCTTTGTAAGACTGCTCTCAGCATGCACCTGCAGCACCTTTAGAGTCAGAAACCGAGAAGTCAAAACAAAAAGTCAAGGGAGCGACGTCTGACTGATGATTCAGTTCCTGACCGGACCACAAGCGTGATTGCCAATAAAGAACATTCAAACTCGCATGTCACATGTGCAAGCCCCAACATAAGACAAAGAAAAAGCTGCCTTCAGATTCCCCGGGAACTTTGCCTCCATGCAACGTACCTTAAGGCAGCCTCTAAGCCATGATATGGCTGAGGCGTTTACCTGGACCCCAAGAGTATGTAGAATAATGGCCTTTATGGCTATTCTTATGGGTTTAGGGCTATTATTTTACATATGTTTGGGGTTTACCCTAAACCCTAAGCCCTAAACCCTACTGGGGTTTAGGTACATGCCAAAAACAGCAAGGAAGGCACATGAAAACCCATCTTGTTGTCGGCTTGGCTCACCCTAGCCGGCACCACACACGCAAGTTCGAATGTGAACGAAGACATCCTCAAGCCTCGTTTAGGGTTTAGGCTTTAGGGTCCCTAAACCCTAAACGCCAGATGAAGGCAGGCAACGTGCATAGCATGCTCTGCGATCCAAAGCAGTTGCTCATCCTGGCCAAGCAGCATGTCTGATCAGTCTTGGTGCTTGTACAACACGAGCTACTAAAGGTCATACCCTAGGGTATAGGGTTTAGGGATTTGGGTTTTGGGTTTTGGGATTAGGGTATAGGAAATTAGGTATTCTTCTGAAAAAATCACATACCTTGCGCATAGAAGGGTACACTTTGTACTCTATCTTGGGGACCATAGAATGTCGCCAAACTCAATAAATCCTACGTACGCACCGGGGTCGGGGGCTGCAGGTTCTTGATTTAAGAAGTGAGGATCTAGATTGAAACCCTGGGCCCCTAGTATGGGCCCTTAACCCTGGGGTCCTGATAATATACCCATTATGTACCCTATATGTACCCTCAAGGGTCCCTAGAATTCCCCTTAAAGACCGAAGGGCCCATATCAGAGCCCATACTTCTAGCCTTCGAGAGGAAGTTTCTCCAGATCATCCGTATGGAGTTCTGAATGGTGATCCTCATGGTCTCCCTTTGAAGTCCCTACATCTTCCTCGGGTCCTCGAGGCTCCCTATTGTGAGAGCTCTAGAATAAAGCTTGTGGCTTAGGGTGTCTCACTTTGAAATTTGTGGCGGCATAGGACTTTCCATTTCCATGTTTTCCATATGATTCTCCGTTATTGGGGTACTATCCGCCCATCCTATGAACTCTCTATGACATGTAGCAAAGCTGAGAACCCTAAAGCCCTAAACCCTAAACCCCTAAACCCTAAGCCCCTTGTGGCGGGCTAGGACTTAACATTTGCAGCTTGTCACTTGGCAAGATCAGGATCATCAGCTCGGCCTCTAAGCTACTATTCACATTCAGTTTAGGGTTTGGGGGTTTAGGGGTTAGGGTTTAGGGTTTAGGCATTCAATTTCGAATTTAGCTTCCATTTGGTTTTCATCTTACCCCCTAAACGGTAAAGTTGTCGTGTCCATGTTGTTTTCCATTATCTCTTCGCAGGACCATTCTTGCACACAATTTTAGGTTTAGGGCTTTAAGTCTTGAGATAAGTGTTCCCTCACCTGGAGGCTGGCTCAAGGGCACTTTAATGGAGAAAGCTAGGGTCATCATGTGTTGTTAGGGTTTTAAATAAAATGCATACGCCTGCAAATCCCCTGACCCTCCAGGTACATGCTCCAAATACAACTATAGAATTTCTTTTTCAGGATCCAAAAGGGTACTCTAACGTTTCCGAAGTCTGCGTGGCGGTTCCGCGTCTGGACATGCTACAGTGGATTCACAACCCAAGAATAAGCGGACTTAATACTGCTTCTATGTAGCGCACCATTTAAAGTCACGTCAGATGACGGCAGTATAATTTGCCCGGTTTAGGAGTTCAGCAAACGCAGACCTGCATGGAAGGGATGAATCACTCCTCAGTAGGAGGGCTAAAGCATCAGGGATATACTGTAGAGAAGTACACAAGTACCAAGTACCTGTGGTACCCTGTACCAGAACTCTACAAGAATCTGGGACACAATATTGGTAACCATTTAGGCCCCTACAATAGTTGCAGCATCAGTTCAGGTTGTATAAAATGTACAAAGTGCAGGATGTTGCGGATGTCAGGCTCTTCCTTTGCCATCCCTCCTAGAAATACGATGGCACTTTGGAAGTTTTCAAAAATGGGGTCCGGAAGGTAAAGCCCCCCAAAACTAGAGTCCTTAGTATATGCGGCCCCTATACTTCTCCTATCCTGGCCATGAGACCTTATGTAGATGTACCAACCTGTCAACTCTCCGCCTAAAACGTTCGTCGATTCAGAGCTTTTTCGCAAAACTCCCTGAACCCCAATCCCTCAGCCCTACAAGCCCTAAAGTGCATTAAACCCTAAAACCAAGTCCCCATCAAACCCGAAATCTTGAACCCTAAACCCTAAATTCTAAATCCTAAACCTTAAATCCTAGACCCTGAACACTAAGCTGGATCCCACATCGAAAAGACATGATAACCTGGAGGCGGTAGCCTGCTGGGGCTCAATTCCCAACTCTTGGATGGCCTAGGCAAAGTTTAGGGTTTTCGGGGTTTTAGGGGTTGTAATTTAGGGTTTAGGGTTTAGGGTTTTCGGGGTTGTAGGGTTTAGGGTGTTTGGGGTTTAGGGTGTAGGAGGATACTCGCTCACGCTGACTTGGACAAGCCTCAAGGAGGGTTCAGGGTTTAGGTCCAGTTGTGCAAGAGACTTCTGAAGACTCTTTTGTTTGACCAGGGGTCTGAGCCGGCCGACCCGTTTTTGTGGGAGGGACTTTGATACGCCTAGTCGGGCAAGTTTCCAAAGGGGTTCAGCGTTTAGGCTTAATTACGTGCAAAAGCCTGCTAGAAGTACTTCTGGGGTTCCCTGTTTCTGTGGGGAGTGCACTGTAGGTGTAACTTACTGACGCTTAGTTGGGAACAATCCGAATGGTAGTGTGCGCAATATTCCCAATGATAATCCCGGTAGGCTTTTCCCTGCTTCCAACCAAACATCAGTCAGGTACAGTGGGGGCTGGGGGCGGGGTGAACGGAGTAATGCATACTCACGCTTAGTTGGGAATGGGTGGATGGATCCAAGCGGCACTATGGTGTCGATTCCATCCCCAAAGCCATGTGCATCAGACACTCCCCTCTTCCCAACGGAACATAATTCACGTAGAGTAAAGTGAGGCGTGCCTGCTGCCTGCTGGTGGTTGCACCAAGCAAGATCTCATACTCTACCGGAAACGAAGATAAAGTATCTTCATTAAGACTACCTAGACCCTAAAAGTATGTAAAATAATGGCCTTTATGGCTATTATTATGGGTTTAGGGCTATTATTTACCTAATTGTGGGATTCAGGTAGAACACATTTGTTCACTCGTAGAGGGCTCGCAGGAGGGACTCCTGATCTCTTTACCTTCTTTGACCCTTATCCTGGGTTGCTGTTAAGGAACTTAATTTAAGTTACTATTTTGAGGAAACCTTATAGATTACTATATATATATATACCCATTATGGTAACTTATTTTAAGTTCCTTAACAGCAACCCAGTATCTAGTCCCTGACTTCCCCCTCTACAAGCAGGTAATCTGCAGGGGTCCCCTTCAGAAACAACCCAAACGCAACTCCGCTGATGGAAGCTGCTGCAATGCCAGCAGGCGAGAGAAAAGGACTGGCTGCTCCTGGCCCATGAGCAAGCCATTAGCGCACGCAGAATCATAATTCCTGTGCCCTGAAACCTCGATGCCTCAACTCTAAACCCTAAGCCCCTAAACCCTATAATCCCTAAACCCTAGCCCCTTAACCCTAGGCCCGCCTGCACTGCAAATCACAGACTATGGCCCGAGGCTTCGTGTGAGTTCGCAAGCCCAAACTTTTCAGGTTATAGTGAAGGGCTCAGACATTGAGCTAGTGGAAATACCCCTCCTCTATACTTCCCCCTAGGTTCCCCCTTGTCTCAAGCTATGTAATCTAAGGATAGGTAGGCAAAACTAGGGCTAACTAAGGGCGATCTAGAGGGGAACCTATAAAACGCCCCAACTCCCAAATGCCAATGTCAGACTGCAAAACAGGAGACATTGTACGCCATGGTAGAGTATAGTACCTTGTGGCGAGTTCTAATGTATTCGAATATCTTATAGTACCTTGTAGTATCTTATAGTCTATGAGACTAAGAATGAAATATTGGATATTGAGGCTATTCCTTGGACCAGAAGTCAGGAGTAGATAGGGGTCGTATTGGAGATCCACCCCTAGAACCCCAGTTGCCGTTGTGTCAAACGGTCAAGGAGTAATAGGGTTTAGGGTGGTAGGGTTTGGGGTTTAGGGGTTATAGGGTTAGGGTCGGAAAGATGACCTAGAAAAGAAACACAATGTATAGACTTCGGTCCCGAAGCAGATGTTTCTTGCACGCATACAACCCCAGGAATAGGGAGCTCTACGGGATTGAATACCTTCATCCGACCCTGAACCCTAAACGCCAAAAACACCCGCAAAGCAAGCTCAAATCCCAAACACTATGAGCACCGAACCCCAATGCCTAGACCCCATCATGAAGACCCAAACCCTATTTAACCTTAGAGCCTAAGTGCTTATACACCCTCTAAGCACTAAATGCAATAGATCCTACAGCCAAAAGCGCCTGAACCCCATGTAAGCGCCAGACCCTCTGTTGGGCAGGAGGAAGGTGCGAAAGGTCCAAGGTCTTCGTCATGGCAATTTCAGGAGCAGCCACTAAGAAGAAACACAAACATCAAAAGCGAAATGTCAGCAAGTCTTGTTTGTTAAGTTAAGGGAGCCAAGCGATACTGGGTTGTGGAGGGCTGCGAACTCTAAACCCTGATCCCTATAACCCCTAAATCCTACAGTAAGATTACAGGAGCCAGCTTCCCTATACCCTGAGCCCTAAACCGTGAGATTTGGGCTTCGATTGGAGCCATGTCTGTACCTGCACCCCCATGTGCCTAGGACTTGTCCTGGTTCGAGCCGACGGATTGATCTTTCTGTTAGGGTTTACTTGGAGGCCCATGGGACTTAGTAACTACTTATAACTGGGGTTATAACCCTAATTATAATTGAGGCAACTCCATTTAGGGGGATTATAAGTAGGGGTATAAGCCCAATTATAAGTAGTTACTAAGTCCCATGGGCCTCCAAGTAGGGTTCAGTGGTTGAGATTTAGGGTTTCAAGTTTAGGGATTACCTGTAACCCCAACAGCCTACAGCTTTAGGCGTTCGACCGGCTAATGAAGGGGTAATAACTACTGAGCTGTAGGTCAGTAGGGCTACACGTATATCGTTTAGGGATTGTAGGGCTTAGGAAATTGGCTTTAGGACTTCGGTACTAGGGATTACGACTTAAGCTTTACGGACTATAGGGATTAGGGTTTAGGCTTTAGGGTTTATGATGTTTAGGGATTCTAGTTCAGGCTTTAGGAATTATAGGGCTTGGGGATTGGGGAAAAGGGGTTTAGGGTTTACAGGGTTTTAGGATTAGGGTGTGGGGTTCGGGTCCCCAGGAAAATCATTTCAGGGTTTAAGATTTAGGGTTTTAGGGTGTAGTGTGTAGGGTTTAGCACCATGTACGATCCTCCACACAATCGTGTATATACACCCTAAAGACACCCCCCTTACCGGCCCCGAGAATCCCACTACAAAGGCCAAGGGCCCGCATTAGAGGCCCATGCATCCAACGCTCGGCTTCGGGTTTAGGGTTTGGGCGCTTAGGACTTTGGGGTTTAGTTCAGGCTGCCTACGCGCTGAATGGATCAGGTTTTAGGGTTTAGGATTCAGGTAGGATGTAGGGCCAAACCCAAACCGGAGCCGTAGACCCCAAGCACGAAACCCTAAATGGCTTCTACGCCTGCCGCAGTTAGGATTTAGATCAGGAGGCTAATGCAAAAGAAAATGGAAACTACTACATATTTCTCAGGGTTTCAGGTTCAGGGCTGAGGGATTCGGGTTTAGGGTAAGATAACGCAGGGGCCTTCGCATCTAATAATGATTACGTAGGGTCTGTGGGGTGCGTTCTGCTATAGTTATTTATGCCCGCGAGGGCCCTATCCAGAGATTATGGAACTTAGCACCTCAACTGGGTTTATAGCCATATTTGCCATCCCCTAGCTGTACTTATATGGAGGTCACTCTATGTCTGAGTAATAGGGATAGTATTTGCGATCCCATGTAAGTAGTTAGTAACAATTAGTAAGTCCCATGAACCTCGGAGTAGGCCACCCAAGTACCCTCTAATTGGGGTTGCAGAATCACTAATGGCCAGTGGTGGTTGTTCAAGGCTTAGGGTTTAAGGGTTTAAGGGTTTAAGGGTGTGTAAGGGTTTAGGTTAGGGTTTAGGTCGGGCGCTGCCCCCACCCTGTAACACTCTATATTAGGGGTGAAAGTAAGGGCTATCTATAACAACATTAAAAAATACTATCCAACTGTTCCAGACTAAACCCTAGGTTTAGGGTTCATTGTTTGTGGCGTGCTTACCTTGCAGAAGCCAGAGCATCAGGCCCCAACACCTCACACGCCCTAAACTGCACTTTCCAAAGCGCTCAAAACGCTCGACCCGGGTTTAGGGTTTAGGGTTGAGGGTTTAGGGTTTAGGACCTAAATCTAGATACCGAATCCTGCAAATGCGCGCTAAGTCCTAAACCCTGAAAAAGACTGGGATCTTTTTTCTAAACCTTCGGAGCGCAGGTGCCTTTCCGCTGCAATGGAAAACCAATCCCAACCCAAAGGGTCCAGATATACAACCATTAGGGAATTGGGATTTACGGTTTAGGGTTTAGGGCTTAGGGTTTAGGGAATTGGGACCCATAATTCCTTCTATAGTATGGTATTTTGGGGCCTAATTCCCTAATAGTTGTATATATGGACCCTCTAAGCAATGTTTTATTGTCCGTTTTTCACACCCAGTATATTGGGGGTGGACAGCTATGACACCAAGTAGTGGGGGGTGCCAAATCTTGAAGGGACTACTTAAATGACAGCACAACCCGTTAGGACAGTAGGCGCTTAGCCCGTCTGAAGTGGGGGGGCCTTTGGGGCCTGGGGGTATATAGGGTTTAGGGTTTAGGGGCTATAAGAGGGCACGTACTTTTTCGGGACTCTATAGCTAGGGTCCCCAGTGGCTTCTTGACAATACGGATACCCTTTTTCTTAATGTTCAGCTTTAAGAAGGAAACACCAAATAAAAAGTGAAAAAGAGCTTACTGGAGTAGATCCTGAACTCTTAACCCTGAATCCTAAACTCTAGGGGATTAAGTTGAGAAATTCCCATTGGGGATGGTTAGGAGATTGAGAGTCATGCTTGAGGGGTGGAGGTTGACAGGATAAGCTGACTTATATTTTCGGGCTGGGTCTAGGCTTTTGGGTTTAGGGTTAAGGGGTTTGGGGTTTAGGGAATCAACGTAGACTGGAAGAAGGTGGATTTCTGACGTCCTTTTCTCATGAAGTCTGTCATCTTGAATCGAGGTGCCGAGCATGCTCTGCTCCCTTGAAAAGGGACGCTTCATCTATGTACGCGTCACTCAGCAGGAAAATGCAGGAATGAATCTTCCGGCTTTGATAGGGATAAGGGACCTCATCAAAGAGGGGTATAGGGATTCCGTGTGGATCCCAATCAGGACCAAAACATGCTCTGAGGAACTCGCCAATAAGGTTTAGGGTTTAGGGTTTAGGACAAAACATGCTTTGAGGCACTCTCCCATTTTGGGACATGAGGCACGAGGCCAATGGGCTTCTCAGAAACATTCCTTCCCTCAGCCACCGGACCTATCGCGCAGAGATCGGCGTCGCGTGCCTGCTAGGGGGCAACTACCCAAACTCGACATCACCTGAGCATAAGCTGGATTGCTCTTAAGAAAAATCAATCAAGTCACCACAACGTGGGTTTAGTGATACCCTAAATCATATGGTAGTTTCCCTAAATTACTGTTCCCAAAATGGGGGAAATTTAAAAAGGGCCCCGTATTATAATCGCAACCCAAATATAGGACCCCGTATNNGGAATTTAGACCAATACCCACATGCCCTAAACCCTAAACAGAAGTCTCCTAAGCCTTCTTCTCAATGTGTTCAGGATGTATTTAGCTTGCTTCGTGTATGGGGAGCATTTTTGGGCAAGAATGAGACATACTTTTTGAAACGGGATACTAATAACGGATAATGTAGTGGAGGGATGCCAGTATACAAAGGATACTGGTCTGAGGAATCCTAGTAAGTGATACTGGAGTAGCGGATGCTGGCAGAGGATGCTGGAATAGATAATACTAGCAAAGGACACTCGAATATAGGATACTGGAGTCTAGGATGCTGGCAAAGGATATTGGACTGTAAAGGATGTTGGAATATAGGATACTTGGAAAGGATCCTAGGGTTTAGGGTTTAGGCCGTAGAGGATACTTGTGAAGGATGCTGGAGCACAGGATGCTAGTAAAGGATACTGGAGCAGAGGATACTAGTGAAGGATGCTGAGGGTCCCAAATAACCTGGTTGAGGAACCCTAAGCCCTAAACTTAAACCATGTGGCCTGATCAAAGCAGTCTCAGGGCGGCAACGACGCATTGAGACATTCGGCCTGGGATGCGTTTCTGATTGTCCCACGGTTTAGGATTCACAACAACAGTCTGTAGGGTTTGCGGATGAGGGTTTAGGGATTAGGGTTTAGGGCCTGCAAGGATAATTTCCAGGTGAGGTGTTACGAGGCGGGTGGCCTTGCAGAAGGCGTATATAAGGCTTGTATGGGGAGACTACGAGTAAGGGTCTAACATTTTGCATCACCAAAAGGTCCCCGGAGCTGCAGTACCTCCCGGAATTATGAGACGGGATCCTGTATCCACCGTGTAGAGGTGTTCCTGGGTAATGTAGACCCATGATTAATAAACCCCCTCCTTGTAGGGGCCTTAATATTAGGATCCCTCCTATAATCCCTGATTAGGGAGGGGGTTTATTAATCAGGGGTCTACATTAGGTACTACATCAGGAGAACTAAAGTTTCGACCCACTGGGGCCTTGTGCCTTCGGCGAGAAATGAGCCCTAGCATGCTCGAAACTTGCACTTGGCATAGGCCATGTTGCGGAGCAAATTAATACCTTCATATGAACTTGTACATTAATAGTTTTTCCAGAGTCTTGACTGGCCCTGGTGGAGGAGTCTATGGGGGAGAAGAGGGTTGTAGTTGAAAGTGTATTCATGATAGTGGGTCGAACTTTCGTGCTACCTCAGCGTGAGTTTTGGCATAGTAGTTCCGGCAATGCCCCTAAACCCTAAACCCTAAACCCTAAACAGATAACACCTCTAGTAGTCACTTCAGAAGTTCGTGAAGCATCAGGAGGACTAACATTTCGACCTACTGAAACCCTGTGGGCGAGGTTTTTGGCGGGGTACATGATTGGATTCGGCATAGTACGTAGCTTGGTCTTCGCAGGGGTATATGAGTCGAGATTCCGGCAGCCTAGAAGGTCAGGGTAAAAAGTGCTAATACCTTTGAAGGAGCTGGAGAACAGTCAGAGCGTGCTACAAACCTAGACCGTTCTTCCTTGAATACTTAGGGTTTAGGGTTTAGGGTGTTTGAGCCCAATAAGCTTTAATTCTAGCATCTAAGGCATCTCAGACGAACCCTGCATCCTATACGGAACCCCTAAGCCGTCCCCTTAAACAAAGGACCGTTTGGTTAGAGAACCCGCTATGAGCTTGGGTGCCATGTTATGATGCTGCCCTTGCTGAAGCCAATATCTAGGGAGTTGTCCTTTGCACCCTTGAGGTATTTACCCTTGGTTTAGCGCTGAATTAAAGTATTCGGGCCCCAAAACCCAGGGGTTTAAACTTTAAAGGCATCCCAGACACCCTAAGCCTAAACCCGGAATTCCAAGCCCTAATGTAGAAGATTAGATAATTACCACCATTATGGTCCTAGGTTCCTTGTATCCAGTTAGTATCTGGGACCTCAAAAGACCTCAGAATGAATGGGTAAGTAGGTAGGCCGCTGCAGTACCTAACCTTAGAGCCATAAACCCTACACCCGAAACCCAAACCTTTCAAGCCAAAATCTTGCAAGCCCTACACCCTAGCGCCCAACCCTAAACCTTTCAAGCCCTACACCCTAAACCTTTCAAGCCCTAAACCCTAAACCGTTCAAGCCCTAAACCCTAAACCTTTCAAGCCCTAAA
>CAJNIZ010001245.1:13169-26605 GCA_905231905.1 Symbiodinium pilosum | reverse complement strand
CTGGGTTCACCTGCCTTGCTTCCCGTTCCTGGGCCAGGAAGTGGTGGAAACGACACATGAAGAAATTGAAGAAGAAGGTGAGAAAACAAGTGAAAAGGGCCGTGAGAAGGCAGGCAGCCGCGTATAACCTGGTTGCAGTCTTTGGGTGGAGGGTTTTAGGACATTCGGATTTAGGGTTAAGGGTTTGGGTTTAGAGTTTAGATTTGTAGGTTAAAGCTTGAGCCTGCTTCCAGATGCTTGAACCATCGTTCGCTCCGCAGGGTGACCACTCGGCGGCGTCGCAGTCGTCGACGCAGGACCACGACCACCTCGACCTCGACCACGACGACGACCTCCACCTCCACGTCGACAACCACGACGACCACCACGTGCCACTATGACTATAGTATACTATAGCAGTTTGCATTTCATTTCCATTATCCCAATAGTATAACCCCTATATAAGCCCTGTAGAAGCCCAAGGTCACTATGGAGTTGGAGGGACGGGCTTCTTCGTTGACTTCTCACACCAGGGCACGTTGAAGGGTGGCAGCGACTGGGCTTAATATATGTCTCGTGAGGCTGCCCTGCTCATGCAGAGGCCAAAGTGGCCGGATGCTAGAAAGAAGCTGTTGGCAGGTGTCAATGTTTTGCCTAAGGCGTTTGGTTCAGCAAGGGCGCCCAGAAGATCAGATGCACCCTGTACTGCGATCACGTGCTTACAATGGACGTGCCTTGGACACTACCCTGGATTCTTAGAGGCGCTCACAACGAGCGGCACGTTACAGCATTCTGGGAAGTTTTGGACGGTTCGCTGCGTCTTCGGGGTTCCGTTCAGACACCGTAGATACCATCTCTGAGACACAGTTGCCGCAGTTTTGTAGGTGTCTAGATTCAAGGTTTCAAGAGAACAGTGTTCTGTGAGTTCGGTACCCCCAAAAACGCATGGTACATATTCCTGAAGCATGTACTGGTACTAAGTTGGAGGCAACCGCAAATTGTAGAGCCCCTTGGATTTCCAGTTCCCCCACTGCTGTGGGAGCTCTATAAGACATAAACCCTTGTAGCTTCCAACCCTAAACCCTAAACCCTGACCTCTATACCCTAAACCCCAAATCACAGATGAGCCCTAAGCACTGCAAGGTGAGCTATGACACGACGCGACGAAGAAAAGGACGAACGGATTCCTGGTTGAATTCTTGGGGTTCAGGGTTTAAGGTTTGAGGTTTAGGGTTTGGAGTTTAACGTTTAGGGGTTTAGGGTTTATAGTTTAGGCACTGGTCTAAGCTGACAACCCTACTTTAGTTGTAGACTACAGTCCTTTCAACAGGTGCTTATGTGGGGTTCCATGTTCGTTGGGGGGAGGGTATTTCCCTTTAAACCCTAAAACTCCAAGCCCCAAACCCATCAACGCCTAAACCCTAAACTCTAAAACCCTCAACCCCAAGTCCTATAGACCCTAAACCCTATAAGCCCTAAATCCTTAAGCCCTAAAGCCTAAACATTCACCAAACCTAAACCCCAAACCCTCAACCCGAAAGCTTGGCCCAGGTTAGCATCCCGGAAGTCTGCAGGGGAGCCAGATCGGTGTATCTCTGGGGCTCCGGAGCACAAGGACCTTAGGGTTGAAGGCTTAGGGTGTAGGGTTTAGGGTTTAGGGTTGAGGGTTTAGGGTTTAGGGTTGAAGGTTCTCAGGGTTTTCGGGTTTTCGGGTCGTAGGGTGTTGGAGAATTCGCGCAGTTGCCATACGAAGAGTTGTATGTAGCCCAAGTCATGACTGCCCTGCGCGCTAAACTCCTGAACCCTCCCGAAACCTTGAATCCTAAACCCTAAACCTTAAACCCTAATCCTCCAAAATCCTAAGCCATATTTGCCAACATCACCCCAAGCTTTTGAGATCCTCTTCCAGGATATTGTGCCTTTTCGCACAAGCGCTTGGATGCGCCTTGCTTGGCCTTCGCTCTAGGGATCCAAATAGCCGAATGTGGGTGGTTTAGGGATTAGGGTTCAGGGTTTAGGGATTAGGGTTTAGGAATTTGGGGTTTAGGGTGTAGGGATCCAAATAACGCAATGTACGTAGGTAATATTTGCAGGCTTTGGGGCCCGATGTAGGTGTTTGGATCCCCAGGGTCAAAGCTTATGATTGACTAGGGTTTATGGTTTCTGACCAGCCGCGACGAACAGAATCATGTGCAAGCATAGTGTTGGCAAGAGCGTTTGCTGTTCTAGTTGTTCATAGGGAATGCAGGAATTACGCATTACGGTAGCCCCTACATAGTCTCCCAGAACAGAATAGCTTCCATTTTCTTCTCCATGACTTTATATATATATATATAACTTTTCTCATTTGGAAAGGGTAATTTAAGCCAAGCCCCACCTGTTTGTTTCCCTAACCCCTAAATAAGTAGGTTAGGCCATCACCGACAGGTTTACAACCTGGCTGAGTCCGTGACCTTGACAGGAGGATGCTCGGTGTTGTATTTGGTGAGTCATGATCTTTGAGACCCCACATCCTACGTTAGGGTAAAACCTAAACCTCAAACCCTGAGCCCTAAGACCCAAGGTTTAGGAGTTTAGGGTTTCGGGTTTGCTGTGATGTTGTGCTGCAGCACAGAGTGTCATGCCACACAGTCGCTTCGTGCGTCGTGCTGCGCGACATGAGCCATCTAACACATGCACACAGCCCAGGCCTATTCCTATTAAGGTTTCAGGACCTAAGCTCAATTGGGTCTATCATGGTCAACAACACGATTCAGTCTACATGGTGTCGTGGGTGCTGCTGTTCACATGGTTGTGGGAAGGCAGGGGATCATTTTTGGTCGGCCTGCGCCATCCGGGGAGGGGCGTAAGCGCTGCTCACCATGGTAGGTGCGTGGCCTAGGCCTTCACTCTTAGGGTTTTGGGAGCTTATCTAAGTTAAGTCTGTAAGCCCTAAGTAGAGACCGCTTATACTTTGCTATGATCACTTATCTCTACATGCCGCTAGGGCCCCAAGACCGCTTGTGAGAAACTCCCATGTACCAAAAGCCCTGGACCTGTAAATCATTGGTTTGGGCAGTGAAGCCCGGTACTGAATGACCCTGAACCCTGTCCTGTGGGTAATATGCTCCAACTTTGTGGTGCAAAATCCTTAGCCCCTCAACCCCTGAACCTCTCAACCAAAGCCGGTATAAACCAAACGGCCAGCCAAGCGCTTCGTATTGAACAGCTACCCTCCCCTCACATTAACATGGAGTCTTATAATGGGTTAAGGGTTTAGGTAAACTACAATCCCTTCAAAACCTTCGACCCTAAACCCAAAACCGCGGCTCATATTTTGTTGGGGAAGGGTATAGTCCCCCCTTAAGTAGGTGGAATATGGCTTCGGGCAGATTATAATAAGATCCCCATATACCCCATATTCTATCTACTCAAGGGGGGCTATATTAAGGATCATGAGGCCCTTCGAAAAGCTGCCCAAACAGGGTTCAGTTTATGCTTGTTGGGGAAGGGTACGGAACATGAGCCCCTAAAACTGGTTTGCTGTTAAGGAACTTAATTTAAGTTCCATATTGGGGAGACCCTACTACTTACTATATATACCCATAGTAGTAGCTTAACTTAAGTTCCTTCACAGCAACCCACAAAACACACTTGCCCAGGACAAGTGCCTGGAGTCGGCATCGCTGCCTATGGCTGTGAGGCTCGGGCCCCGAAGAATGCCATCTTATGCGTTTAGACTTGGGGCTTGGAGAGCGTAGGAAATAATGGGTTTAGGTTTTTGAGTTTGGAAGGTTTAGCGGGCTTTTGGTAAGTTTGAGCGGTTTAGGTTGGGGGCCGAAGAACAGTGTGCGCATGCAACATACACTGAACCTTGCACCGCAGCCCCTGTCTCTCTATGATCTCTGAGGCTTATATGCGCAGTGGACAGACCGACCTATCCATTTATCTTTATCTTTATCTTTATCTATCTATCTATGTATCTATCTAGCTGTCTCTGTCTCTCGCGAGATAGCTCTCTTTCTCTCTCTCTCTCTCTCTCTCTCCTTAGACTCTATCTATCTCTACCTGTCTCTCTCTCCCGCTCTCTTTAGCTATCCATCCGTCTATCATCTCTGTGTACCCATCTACGTATCTATCTGCCTATCTATCTACCTAGACAGATGAGAGTATGCCCACGTATACATGCGCATGCTGCTTTGGCCTGGGCCTCTCACAGCCCTAAACCCGTTGTGCCTAGACATCCTAAGCCCAAAACGCTAAACTCCTCATCCCTAAGCCCTACCTGGATACAAAACGTATGTAACATAATGCGTTTTTTGCTGTGTTTAGGTTTTGGGCTTTTATTCTACCCACTTTTGGGGTCCACGTATACATCTCCATAACCTCTTTAATCCTACCTCTGGTTTAGCAAAGAATGAAGGAATAGAAGAGAACATTGAAGCTACTGTATTTTCGGGTTTTAAATGGGGAGTGCTAAAGGATCCATTTCTTCGCCCCTTGCTAGCCAGACGTAGCCTCTGACATCCAAAAAAACCTGACACTCTAAGCCCTAACAACCAGACGTAACCGAAACTCTTAACCTTAAACTCTAAACCTTACACTCTTAACCCTAAACTGTAAACCCCACACCCTAAACCCTAACTGTAAGCCTGACACCCTCCTAAACCCTAAACTTAACACCCTGAACTCTAAATCCTAAACCCTTACACTCTCAACCCTAAACCGTTACACCCTAACCCTAAGCCTTAAACGGACGGAACTCGTTTCGAGTCCAGGCCGGTTATAGACCAATGGGCTGGGTGACGATGAAGGTTGACGAGTGGCTGGGATCGCGCAAAGCTGGAGGGGTGTGTGAGCCCCTTTAGGGTTTGGGGTTGTGAGTTGAGGTTGAGGGTTTTGGGGTTTAGATGGGTTTAGAGTGTTAGGATTTTAGGGTTTAGGGTCTTGAGTTGAGGTTTAAGATTTTGAGGTGAGGTTTAAGGGTTTTAGGGTTAAGATGGGTTTAGCGTTTTAGGGTTTTAGGGTTCAGGGTTTTGAGTTGAGGTTTAGGGTTTGGGGGTTTGGATGGGTTTAGGATTTTAGGGTTTAGGCTTTGGAGTTGAGCTTTTAGGTTTTGGGGTTGTAGGGTTCTAGGGTTTACGGTTTTAGGGATGTAGCGGTTTAACGTTTTAGGGTTTTAGAGTTTACGGTTTTTTGGGTTTATGTTTTTAGGGTCTAGGGTTTAGGGTTTTGGGATTTGGGGGTTTAGGGTTTTAGGGTTCTATGGTTTCAGGTTTTAGGGGTTTAGGGTTTCAGGGTCTAGGGTTTAGGGTTTAGGGATTTAGGGATTTAGGGTTTAAGGGGACTCCATGTCTGTTGAGGGAAGAAAAAGCGAATGGAAGCTACTGCTGTGTGTAGGGCTTAGAAAGGGAATTAACAATGGTGAGTATTTCGGGGACTTCTCTGTTCGAAGGGATCCCTGCCACCATTGCCTGCCCCAAACCCTAAATTCTAAACCTCAAACCCGAGATACTGTAGTAGCCCCTTCCCAGACCCCTTAAGGGATCCAAAAAATGGAGCCCCCTAATAATCCCCTAGTTACCCCAATGTAGTAATGGGTTCATACTTGGGGGGTTCCATTTTTATGTTTTTTTTAGGGGGTCTGGGTTTGCAATGCCCAATAGCTTGCCTCTGGCCAGCAAGGAATAAGGGAATGGATCCTACTTCTGCTCTTATACAATTCCAAATAGTATTGTAGTCCCATTATCTTTCTCATTCCGTCATTCTTTGCTAACCAGAAGTATGAACAAGCTTAAACCCAAACCCTAGATTTCTCTATGAACCCCAGTGACCATCGATTTTTAATTGTTGGGGCAACATCCCTTTACAATCCTGAACCCTACACCCTAAACTCTAAACCCTAATCCCTAAACCTCAACCCCAAACCTTCATCCATTAACCCTAAACCTTAAACCCTACACCCTACCTTAATCCCTAAACCTAATCCCTAAACCTAATCCCTAAACCCTAACCCCAAACCTTAATCCCCAAACCTAATCCCTAAACCCTAAACCCCATCCCCAAGCCTTAATCCTTAAACCCTAAACCTTAACCCCAAACTTTCATCCGTAAACCTAATCGCTAGACTCTAATCTCTAAACCCTCAGCGTGGTCCCTTTATTTAGGCTTCCTTACTTTGGTTGCTTTGGGATCCGAGTGCGGCGTGGCTCCAAGGTTTGGAACTGTGGCTCCAGGCAACAAGGCAAAGCGGTTTAGGGATTTAGGGATTTAGGGTGCAGGGTTTAGGATTTAGGGTTTAGGGTTTAGGGATTTAGGGATTCAGGGATTTAGGGTGTAGGGTTTGGGTTTAGGTATTTGGGCTTGAGTGTGTAGGGATTGGCTTCGCGTTTAGGGCCTCGTGTTGAGGTTTCAGGGTTCTGATAGATTGAAATCTCAACGCGCAGCATGTTTTCCAGCTTTCCAGGCAGGAAGCAAACGAGGCTTGTAAGTCAGTCATGCTCTGAGAGGCTTGATTCTGCGAGTTTGGGGGGGGCTTCTCCAGGTCCTCTGAACCCCTAAACTGGGGTTTCTAAATCAATCCCCCCTCCCCACACAACTAATGATGCTAAATAACAAGGCGTCCGCCCAATTAAGCTTGGGAAAGTTGCTGTGGGGGGTCCTGGAGGAATTCAAAAGATTAAAAGGCAAGAATCTCAATGCAGCATGCCATAATTCCATTTCTGCTTTGTTAGTATTCCGTACGGGACAAACACTCGCTTTGTTCCCTTCCCTTCATTATTCTGTTCGCCCTAAAGTTTGCTTTACAAGAAGCACACAGACTAACGTTAAAACCTTAACCCCTGCACCCTAAACCCTAAACTTCTAAACCCTCCCCCCTGGGCCAGGTCTCATATATGCCGGCGAACTTCAAGAGGGCAACATGCAAGGCGGGGTCTGGGATTTGGGGTTTCGGGTTTAGGGTATGGCGTAGAGACGATGCCTAGCAGGCTACGTCATTATATTTCTCCGTAGGGTACTGCCCTCAGCCAGAAAGAGTTGGATAATATGTTCGGTATACTTATCTATAGGCCTTAAAAACATGATCTCATATTGTAGACTCTAGACTGCTAACGGGTGGGGGCAGGGCCCCATTTCTCCGAAAATTGCGTACAAGGTCCCTTAAGGAGGTCGTTCGAGAGGGGAAAGAGCCCAGGGGAGTATATCAACACGCGGCTTAGGGTTTAGGGTTTAGGGAGGATAAAGGAGTACCCAATGAAGAGAGGTACGGCAATACCCCTGCATAACGCTAGCAAAAATGAGGATCCTCATTTACGGAGGTTCCACCCTGAACCCCAAACCCGAAGCCCTTAGCCCCAAACCCAAGCTGAGTCGTATAGGATTCCTCGGTAGGAAAGAAGAGTCCAATGGCACAAGTGGGGGATTTCTCAACACTACTTATTTGTGTCCTTCTGGGGTCCTCATGTTAAGAACTACACTATCATGGGGTATGCAAGGGAACCTTGATGCGCTGGAGACATATAGTCCCCCTGAAGTAGATAGAATATGGTTTTTGGGTGTATTGTACTAAGATCCCCATATACCCCATATTCTATCTACTTAAGGGGGACTATAAACTAAAAAGCCGTCAACCCGGCGCCCTAAGCCCTGGACCCTAAGCTCACAACCTGGAAATCATGGATTCCAGTACACGCCCTCCTCCCCATTTTTACACGCCCACATGGCTCCCACTTAGTTAACTTTGATTTTCCTTCAGGAACCAGGAACCTAGGGGGTAGTGTAGGGGGGGGGTTGGTCTGGTTCGACCCTAAACACTATCTCTACAGTGAAAAGGTCTACTGCGATGGAGTCTTGGCCAAGAAGCACAGCTTCTACGGCCGACGCCGCCGCGCGTGCCTTGTGATGTCTTTATGGGTGTAGATTTTAGGTATAGATTTAGGACTTAGGTTCATGGCTTAAGGCAGTGTGAATACATCTATCAGGGCAAAGATGTGGACACGGAAATTCGCGCTGTGGCAAAACCCATTTTTTTCTACTACCTCTGGCTATATCTGCACGAAGTAGTTATAGTTGAGTTCCTGAACAGAAACCCAGTATGGCATTCTAGCTCGAGGCGTGAGAGTCTGTGCATGAACCGCGTTACGCCCAAACCCCTGAATCCATGATTGCCAACCTTTGAAACCCAAACCCCCAAATGTTATAAACCGTTACCCCTAAGCCTGAATCACTAAACTCTACAAGCCTCAATCCCCAGACCGCCAAATCCCTAAGCCGCAATTCCCTAAAACCCTAAAGCCCTAAACCCTAAACCTTAGGCCCTGAGCCCTATTCCCGAAGCCCGTCAATCTCTAAAAGACCTGAATGCCCACGCACAACGCCACTGCTATGACAATGCTTGCAGCTCAGGGGCACCGGCGATTTTGACCTACCCAACTCGTGCATCGGCGCCTCGACAGTTGTGCCTCGGCCTGGTTTACGGTTTAAGTCTGAGTGATTCAGGGGTTAGGGTTGGGGTTCAAATCTAAACCCTAAACCCCTAAACCCTAAACTCTAAGGGTCTAGGCTTTGGAGCTACGGTTTTGGGTTGGAACTTGCGGTTGAAGGTAAAGGGATCGCAGTGCGGTTTATGCGCACATAATTTCGTGGAGTCCCCTACATGCAGCCATGAGTGACCCTAAACTCCACGACCAAGAAGACTATGTAAACCCTAAACCCTGCCTTTAACTCGCAGGCCTTGCATGGCGGTGGCAAGTGTGCCGGCATCCTGGCCCTGAATGGCTGGAAGGCATGACCTGTAGCTGTTTTAGGGCGCAGTCTTTGAAATATGGCTTAGTCTTAGGCTTGGTTGTTTACATAGGCAGTTTGGTTTATTGTAAGGTTTCGGCTGCCGGGTGTAGTCTTCGGAGGATAGTTCCGGTCAGTGGCGCTTTGTAAAGTGGCTAGCTTGAGTGGCTTCAAGAACCTTGGGATATTTGGGCTATAAGCGGATTATGGGGCTTCTTCTTCCGGATCCCGAGCCCCAAGCCTCAGGCCCCAAATGCCTGCGAACTTGAAAATTAAAACCGCAGCCTAGGAAAACCACAAACGCTGAAATCCTAAAACCTTCATCGTACCACCCCAAACCAATAAATGCCGGAAACGCAAGCCTTAAACCCAAGTAGCAACCCAAGGAGACAGGCGGCGCAAATGATTAAGGAAAGGAGTTCGGACTCCAGGGTTTTAGGGGTTGAAGGTTTTTAGGGTGTAGGGTTTAAGGTTTTTAGTTTTTAGGGTTTAGGTTTTAAGGTTTTTAGGGTTTAGGGTTTAAGGTTTTTAGGGTTTAAGGTTTAGGGTTTAAGGTTTTTAGGGTTTTTGGTTTAGGGCTTATGGTTTTTGGCAGTTCGTGTTTGAGTGTTTGGGGGCCCAAAGAACTGCAAGAGGATTGGGGGGTTCTCTTCCGCATTCCATAGGTGTCATGCCACGAAACCCAAAGCCCTGCCTCAACTCCAGATTCTACCTGGACCCTCCAATGTAGTTCCTTTCTGGGTTTGGTATAGTTTTTTGGTTAGGACTCTTATTAGGACTACCAAAAAGGTACTACATGTGGAGGGTCTAGGTAATTCCTTTGTAAAACCCTAAACCCTATAGAACCCTTGTATTCCTTTATGAACCCTTTGTAAAAGGCTGGGTAAACCCCACGCCCATAAATCACGAACCCGAAGACCCTCAGCTTTCGCGCTCCCAGGTTGCCATTTCAAGGATTATAAGCTGACGGTCAACAAGCACCCAACGAATCCTCCCAAGGTAGGGCCGCTGGGTTTTGGGTTTTGGGGTTTAGGGTTTAGGGTTTGGGGTTTGGAGTTCGGGACTTAGGGTGTAGGGCTTAGGGTTAGGGTTCAGAAACTAAGGCTTGGGATTAGGGGGTTTATTGTGAAAGATTGAGAGTTTAGGGTAGCCGGGATATGTAGGAGAGTATGAAAATAATGGAGAACGTGAAATGGGAGGGCTTTGTAGGGGTTATTTTGGGATTTCCGGTCGGAAAAAAGGATCTCCCAATGCCCCACATGGGGGTTTCCCAAGATTCGGGCTCCCTGTTCCTTGCAATGGAGATTATGGTGTATTGGGGTCTATATTGGAGTCACCTTACCCACTCGCCTCCTATGTTCAAGCTTTACGTTCAAACGTGGTGACATGACACAACAGGTGGAGTAATTGTTCTACAGGGGGGGGGAGGGGTGGGAAAACTGACAAGGCGAGGAAAGTAGAATCATTCCTTCATGCCGCATGGGATGTGTGGAAATTAGCGTGGTTTTATTTTTGCTCAGCGGAACTTCAAATTTGTAACGATGTTTTTCTCACATGGTAATCTTAAAAGCTAGGGCTAGGTCTGTCTCGAACGCTATTTTCCTTCGGCAACTGGTACCATAACTTGTAGTTCAGCCGCTTGACAATTTGTTCCTCACGGTAGTAGCGGACCTTTGTACTCCGGGGGTAGGATTTTGCCATCATCGGCTGTCCGCCCCATGAAAGCCTTTCTTGTGTCAACAGGTTCTAAACACATTTGGTGGAAGCAAGTCGGTCGAGCGTTTGGTGAGCAGCTGGTCGGTTAAACAAAATGTTCTACAGGTTCTTTCCAGAAAAGCCTCTGCAGAAAAGGCTCCAGCTGTTGCGTCTTAAGGTCTCGGATCATTCGATAGAGCAGAAAGCGGCAAGAGTCCCATCTTGTTGTAGTTGCCTCCTGCACTCAGACCACCGTCCCGGCCAAGAAGATCGTGTCCTGGTTCAAGAGTGAGGATGCAGGCCCATCAGGGTTTAAGGGTAGGCCGGACCATGGCTGCACTACCACGTCTTCTTTTCCTACGGTTACTACTACTTTCTTTTACGGTTATCATCGTATACTCATCTCGTTATCATTTTGTATCACTATAGCTCGCTGAGTATTACGAGTACACCGGGGAGGCTGACGTCCTCAACTACAACCGTCATCTTCATCATCTTCATCATCATCTGCTACTGCCGATGCTCGCACTACCGAAAGCGCGGCCGCCACTGTCGCTGACGTTGCCGCCAACCCTCTTACCACCGCCTCCGCGACCACGGCCGCCACCACCACCGTCTACCACCGATTTTTTGGATTGCAGCTGCTGAGGCTTTCGTGGATGCCAATTCTTTTCCAAATATATATATATATATATGTTGGGGTTATATGGGGCTAATGGACAAGAAAATGAAAACTACTATATTGGGGTTATATAATCTACTATATTCTGCTATAGCTCCTTCTGCGGCTATAGGTGCCATCATTCCTGCGAGAACTGCTTTACGTGTTTGCTTGCAATACTACCTAGACCCTCCAATGTAGTACTTCTTGGGTAGTCCTGATAAGAGTCCTAACCGAAAAACCATACCAAACGCAAAAAAGAACTACATCGGAGGGTCTAGGTAGTGTGGTTTTGGGCCGTAGCTCAACCACTGCTCTACGGCCTTCACTGTTTCTGGAACAAGCCGGACCATCAGCCACGAGCAAAGCCATGGTCCACATGGACATCTCCTGCGAATCCACACTGCTTCACCTGTACGGAAGAGCCCCTACGTGCGGAAGACCTGCAGAGCCCAACCAAGATAACTATTGTAGTCAGACAGAGTGCTCTGTAACTTATCCTCCTAAGCAACGGAACATGTTCTGCTTAGTAGGCCCCAACTAGCGCCCTCCACAAACCCCGGCAAAAGCCAGAACCCATAGCCCTCAATAGGGTGGAATCGGATCTGGCCCCTAATTCCCAATACATGTGGTATTTGCCAGCGAAGCACTTTCACATGGTATCTTCACCAGTGAAATTCTTTTTCAGTTCTTGATGGGCATGGAAGAAATAAGGAACCCTAATCCCTAAATCCTCGGTCTGAAATCATCACTGCTGCGGCTTACGGGATTACCAAGATTAAGGTTCTGGGTGTAGAGCGTGGCGGAATCAAATGAAAAGGCAAGTGGAAATAGAATGGAGGAAGCGTTTATACACAGGTTTCTTGGGGTTGTAAAGTAGGGGAGCCTAAATGATTTCCAAGACTGTGGTCTTAGATCCCTTGATAATCAAAACAGAAGTTACCTAAACCCTAAACCCTAACCCCTAAGCCCTAAACCCTAACCCCTAGTGACCTCAAAATGATGTTGGTACTTATGGCGGCCTCCACAGTCGAAATCCCGTTCCTTTCCTATAGGTTCTCCATCAGTGTCACTAAATGGTACTTTCCCCAAATAGGGGGACCCCAATATAGACCCCAAAATACTAGAATCCTTATTATAGGGACCCCCAAAAACGTACCCCTAATTTTGGGAACTACCCAAATTTGTTTCGAATACCAGTCGTGTTATACAGAGGACTATGATAGCCCTGAGTAATATTATCTTCTCCTTTTGTTGAGCGTATTGTATAACACGCATCCAACCTGACTTCGCTCAACCACCCGAATGCGCTCTAAATGGAAACTTTGCCATTCCCCGTTTCACGCAAGCTAAACTACTTACGTATACACATTCAAATGGTTTCCGTGTTCTTTTCCACTACCGACCATACATGCCGGCAGCTTTAATGATCAAACACCACGAGCTCCCTAACCCTAAGCCCTATTCAGGGCAAAACATACGTGTACACATCACTGGGGGTTCACCTCAGAGCCCTACCACCAGCGTTCGCGGAACGCTGCCGGGGGTTCGCGGAACGTTCGCGGGGTTCGCGGAACCTTCGCGGGGTTTGTAGAACCCTTCGGGGTGTTAGTAGAACCCGTTCGCAGAACCCAGTTTGGGGTTCGGTGAACTTTTGGGGTTCGGCTACCTTCGGCTAACCTTTTGTGGGTTCGACAAATTTCGGCTTACCCTAGGGGGCGTACTCACAGAGTCTCCTCCACCTATAGCCTAAGCCCTTAAACCACAGGAGCTTCATGGAGGAGCAGTCGCGGGCTCGGGCTTGCAAAGCATCCTCGTGTGGGAATCCAGGAAAATTGTATTCAAGGACACCTTTTACAGGGGGACATTGGCCTCTGGTCGCTAAAGCCCAATAATTAGCCGTCAAAGGGTTCCTTCTCAGGTTCCCGCATTTGTTGGGAGTCGCGTTGGGGTTGCCTTAGCTGACGAGCGAACTTTTTCAGCTCCTCCTGAGAAGCCAGATGTGAGCTAGTATATACGGGTCTAGGGCCTAAATTTTCAGGTTTACATTAAACCCCAAGCCCCAAACCCCTAAACCTTAAACCCGAAACTGTTTAGGGTTTAGGGCTTACCGTTTAGGGGTGAGGGTCTAGGGATGGAATAATGAAACATCAAATGGAAAAGAAAACGGAATGGGCTTCTATAGCTGTTTTTAGGGGCCTGGATGATTTCCGATGGTATGGATCCAGATTTCTTGTAGAATTATACCGTTATAGCGACTATAAAATCGACTTCAAAATGATGTTGGCCCCGTATTAGGGTTCCTTGGTAGTGCTAAACCCCAACCCCAAAACCCTGA
>CAJNIZ010001244.1:0-12703 GCA_905231905.1 Symbiodinium pilosum | reverse complement strand
CAAGGGGGTTTTTACCCAAGCCCACATGCAGGCTCTTATCCCTGCCCTACATCCAAACCATTTCCAACAAAATCCAGGCTGGGAAGCTAGACGTAGTTCTTGATTGTTGAGGTATTCTCCCCGAGACCTTAACCCTATATACCTTACACATCCAGTCCTGAGGCCTAAGCCCTGATGCTTATAGACCTCTAAAGCTTTAATCCAAATCTTGGAGGCTTAGATCTTCAAGCCCTAAACCCAAACCCTAAATCCCTAAGCCCTAAATCCTAAATCTTGAATCCTAAATCCCAAAACCCTAAACCCTAAATCCCCAAATCCTAGACCCGAAATCCCTAAGCTCTAAACCCTAAACCCTAAATCCCTAAGCCCTAAATCCTAAAGCCCTAAACCCTCAGCTGCCAAACCCCGAGTTTCAACCCTCGCGTGCCTTGCGCTCCAGGGCGCGTAGACGCTGCCAGGGCCTCCTCTTTGGGCACAAGGTCCGGAGAAGCCTCTCCAAGAATTGAGAGAGCTTATGACTTTTGATGGAAGCACGCTACACGCTGTACCACTATGGGCTATTAAGACCTTAAGGGTACCTTAATCTACCCTTAATAGGGTCTTAATAGGGAATTTTAGGGTCTAATAGCCCATAGTGGTAATCACAGGCCGAAAAGAGCTTTATAATAGTTATGGGGTTTTTGCTTTGGGATTGGAAGAACCAGGCGCTACTTATGAGAATCGTAGCTGAGGATTCAGATAAGGGTTTGGGGTTTGGAGAGTAGGGATTAGACCAAAGTACTTCCATTGAGGCCCAGGGCAGGTTTGGTATTCCTTGTGCAGGGGTGATACACGAACGACATCTCTCAAAAGTACCTCTAAATACGTCTTACCGGGGGGCGATACTTGATTACCATGTTCCAAAATGACGGTGCCTCAGCTTCGGTGCCTTAAAAGCACCCCAGAGAAAGATGGGCATCTGTATGTAAAGACCCTAATTAACCAGAAAGAAGATAAGTCTTGCTCTAGATTGGGAACTGTAGCATCGTCATTGGAATCCAACTCTTCTGTTCCTGCTCCTATTCCCTCACAGTAGAACCCTCCCCCGCACTCTAGCGTTCAGGCCGCCGCTTAAGGTTCAGGGTCTATGGTTTCAGGTGTACTGCGAGGGTCTATTTAAGACATCAGAGCATCAAACGACAAAACGATAACTGAGCATTGGATGCAAACTGCCTTCATATCAGGGTTTACATGTTCTGCATGTAAGGGCCTATGGAATCAGAATCGGGCTTGTATATATGTATATATATATATACATATACAATGCTGCTCCTGTACCTGTGCCAGAGCTGTGAGAAGAGAAACTTAGTAGCTGCTATAACTTGAAGATTGGCCCCTAGATGTGGATTTCAGGAAATGGCCTTCCCCTGCATACCACTTGAACCCTGTAGTTTTTGTTTTCCCTACAGGCCCAAATCTTGAGAAACAGGCTAAACCCTGTCTTGTAGGCTCAGAGTTTACGTTGGTCTAATGTCCATTATTCATATGAAAGCCCTTGCTGAATGACAGTTCATGCCCTCATTATTGGGACAGGTTGATATCGAGGTCACTCAAACCCTTGACCGCAAACCTTTAAGAAGCCGTTTTCAAGAGGTCTGGATTACAACAATATATTCGGAACATTTCGGAACTCAAGTATTTGGGTACCTTGCTGAGTCCTCCCTCGCGGACTTCGGAATGCAAGGGTCGGACGTTGGTCTATGGAGGTTCAACGGCAGGATGAGTCGGGGGACTCAATGCGTTTAGCTATAAGGTACACGAGGGCTCCTATGTAGTTCCTCTTTCAGGAACTCTGTCACAACACCTTACCGAAAAACAAGCAACCCGAAACAAAAGCTACATGGGAGCCCGTGGGCATTGCGTGACCCCGGCGGCCGGGTCTAGCTCTTAGGGCGCCACTGTCATACGTACACACGTAATCATACCTACCAACTATATGAGCTATAGTCTAAACTCCTTAAAGGGGATTATATGGGGGATGATATAGGGGACTACTATAGGGGATATTAAGGGGAATACTAGGAGTTTAGACTATGGCCTATATAGGCTAAACTCCTCGTATCCCCCTTAATCAGCCCTACAATACTCCCCTATCTAATCCGCTTTGTAACCCTCTTTAAGAAGTTTAGACTATAGCTCACATCCCTATACCTACCGTTAAAGGGTGTAGCCTATCCCCTACACCTTCAGCCCGGACCTTCTTGTTGGCATAGCCGTAGCTGGGCTCATCCCCAAGTAGCCCCGTCGCCTGCAGCGTGGTAGGAGGGAATGAAAGGCTTAGGGTTTAGGATCTAGGGTTCAGGACTTTAGTTTGGAGTTTAGGGCTTAGGGCATGTAAGGGTTCGCAGGGTCTGGGGTAAAAATATGCATACGCCTCCCAGGAGTTTTTGGTGCAAGGCTTCGGGTGTGGGACTCCGGGGTTTGGGCCACCAGGGTTTAGTGCTCAGGGTAGGGGTGGCAGCTTGTGGTTCATCAAGGTCTTCCTTTCTCACGAACTTGTGCATGGCACCCCACAATGATCATGTGGGGAGGGCGTTGCAACTTCATGGAAGCACGCTTGCATGCCATGCAGTGAATATACTGGGAATGTATTGGGACTACCTCTTGTATGCCTAGAGGACAAGCAGTCTGAATGGAGAGTGTACTACGGATTCTGCTCGCCCGGGACAAGGGCCTCAGCTTTCGCGAGACCCGAATGGCTGAGAGTTGAGGATTTAAGGTTCAAGGTTGGGAACATACGCGTCTTTTATTTTTCGCTGTAATCCCCACATACCTGTGTTGTGCATGCAAGAAAAAACAGCTACAACAGCTGCTGCAATCCCTGAACTCCGAGCCCTCAGCACTTTCCCATAAAGGCCCTTTTGCATCAGACTCTCAACTCACCATATACGGATCCAAAAGACGCGCAGAAATCAGAGAAACACCCAGGGCCCCTCATTTTCTGAACCTAACTTCCCTAAAGCCGAAACTTCCCCAAACCCCCAAGCCCTGATACACATGAACCCTGAAGCCCTTCAGCCCTTGGCTGGAATCCCTAATTTCTGCAGGATGCAACCCTCGAGCGTAAACCCTGGGCCAGAAACCCAAGCCCTAGACTGCTATAAGCCCTTACAACCCCAAAGCTCCCAAACTCTAAACCTTGACCTCTACACCCTAAACACGCCCAAAACCCAAACCCCTTGACCCCAAAACTGCAACTCTTAGAGCCCTAAACCCCAGCCTTCACCAAAAACCCTTCACCGCCTGGATAGAAACCCTAAACCGCCGTAAACCCCCAAACCACCCTACACCCTTCACATATCCGAATGTGCATCCGTGGCAACCCCCAAACCTCCGCCACGGTGAAGCTGGGCTTCCGTCTCGCAGCAGGTCCTGGCGTTTCGGATGTAAGGTTTAAAGGGTATTAAGGGGATTGGTGCGGTTTACTGGTGGACTGACCAGGCTTGTGTGGGGTGATGAGGGCTTATCGTAGTGGATAAGGATCTTAAAAAGGGCCCCTAAACCCTAAACCCTAAACCCTAAACCTTAAAAGGGGTGGGTTTCTTGGGGGGGTGGGAGTTCACAAGAGTTTTGACAGTTGTATCAGGTTTTGTACAAACTCAAAGGGTTGAAGTTTTTCAGGGCTTGCGCATCCCACTATGGGCTATTAGACCCTAAAATTCCCCAATTAAGACCCTATTAAGGGTAGATTAAGGTACCCTTAAGGTCTAATAGCCCATAGTGGTCTAATAGCGTGAAGTTCAAGAATTTTGGGGGAGTTGGGGCTTGGCTAGCGTTTCAGCTTCAGGGTTGGAGTTTAGGGCTTTACTGAGGGCTACCTTGATGTAAGGATCCGGCGGGTACACCCTAAGCCGTGTAAGGTATAGGAGATTCTTTAAAGCTTCTCAGGACCGTCTGAAGATGTTGTATACTGTCTGTTGTGCTTGAGATTGTGAAGTGGATACTGCATGGTGGTTATGAACCTGCAGAAGCCTTCATAGCTTTGTGGAAATCATTTGTGGTTTCTGGGCGTTTATGCGCGCGCACAAAGATCCCCTTTCAAAAAGAAGGACTACAGGGCGCTAATATGCCAATCAGGATGCAACAAATCCAATGGTTCGGAGATGGCGTCCGTATTGATGGGAGGATTTCATGGAATCCATACAGATCCCACCCTGAATGCGTACGCATGGGTTCCTCTGTGGGGCAACATGCGCATAAAATTGTTTGAAGCATGCTACGATGCCTCCCAACCGAGTTAATATCCCACAGTCTGGCCCATTTCGCACTCCAGCCATCATCGTCTACAAGCATGCGCAGAACACCCACGATATGAGCCATAGTCTGAACTCCTAGTATCCCTTAAACCATCCCCCGTAGTAGTCTCCTATATACTCTCCTATACAGCCCGCTCATATATGGAGTTTAGGGTTTGTGGCTGAAATCCGAAATTCCAGAGCCTAATTATATACTCAGGAGTCAGAACGCCCGATTGGGATGACCCATCTCGAAACATTTCGAAATACTAGGAACATGATCTAGGTCATCATTGGAAATCATTCGGAAGGTCTCGTGTATACTCAAATCAGCATGGATGTAGGATCTTGCTTGCGTGACATCGCATTGAGGAGGAAGTGCTCCTTAAACACCCCCTAAACCCTAAACCCTGAACCCTAAACCCCAAACCCTCAACCCTAAACCCTGAACCCTAGATCCTAAACCCTAAACCCTAAACCGCCCCAAGCAGATGCTGGGTTTGGATTTCGGGTAGGGCGGTCTTGGTGCTTTCGGGGGCCTAGGCCTAGGTATGGCGACTAATCCGGCGTTCATCACAGGAATCCACAATCAAATAAGATTGAAACACGGGATCAGCCTTTACCTCCCCATGCCTTCTATAATCTAAACTCCATGTCGCTCGTAAAATATGCCGGAACCACTATGGGCTATTAGACCTTAAGGGTACTTTAATCTACGCTTAATAGGGTCTTAATAGGGAATTTCAGGGTCTAATAGCCCATAGTGGAAGCCATGTGAAGTGCGATATCCACCTCTTCAGAAACGCAAAGAGAATCTGGAAAACCTACATCACAACCCCCCCCCACCTATAACTCCTAAACCCTCACTGCTTCAACTCACCTTCTAGCACGCGCACGCTACAGAGGATCCTTGTTGCTGGCAAGTTTTAGGGTTAAGGGCTTGTCAGGGTTTAGGGTTAAGCAAGCTCCAACACCCTGATCCCCAGATTTCCTCCATCGTCCTAGTTTTGAGGTAGTTGTCCGTCTTCTTTTCAGTGATGCTCCATTAGTAGGACCCGCAGCATGGGAGTTTCTCCAAGTGGCGGTACCCCTAGTCTCCGTATAGATGGGGATGACAATGGCAGGGGGTTAAGGGTCTAGGGCTTAGGGGTTTTAAGGCTTAGGGTAAAAGATCTATGAAGGGGCAAAGACCTAAACCCAATTCTGTGGGGTGCATTAATATGCGGGGGAGGGGTGGGGCTCAACATGAGCACTAGGCCCTGGACCCTATGGTAGTTTCCATTTGCCCTTCTGCTCCGCCATACAAGGCTATGTTAGCCCCTCATGAGTGAATGCCGAATACTAGCATGAGAAAGTGATTGAATATAAGCCTCTGAATACAATGTCAATTCCGTATCGTTGTCCATGTTCGATTCCATAGTTCGCTCAATTATCCCTAAACCCTGAACCATGAATCCTGATTCCTTAGCCCCGGTTCCTTACAAATTGAATGTTGGCATCAAAGGGCTCACAGGAGGGGAGTTACCATGTAGGAACCTAATACACGCCTTATATACCCCCTATGCAACTCCTTACATTCTCCTCACAGAAACTCTCCCAATTGTGGCACTCCTCTCCTAAACCCTAAATCTTAAATCCAAGAAAAAACTAAACCATAAATCCTGGACCCCCAAGCCTAAACCCTAAAACCCTAAACCCTCAGCCCTAAATCCTGAACCCAAAACCCTAAATCCTTACCCGTAAACCCTAAATCCTCAACCCTCAGCCCTAAATCTTAAGTCCTTAATCCTACACCCTAAAACCCACAATTTTGATACTTAATCCTACACCCTAAAACCCCACAATTTTGAACCTTAGTCCTACACCCTAAAACCCCACAATTTTGATCCCTAAACCCTAAACCCTAAACCCTAAGTATCAAGGGATTCTCTTTCGGCCTGGACCTGGCTCAGCAGGTGCCGCTTCGACAGCCGCGCCCCACCTTTTTTTCAGTGGTTGAGGGTTTAGGGTTTAGGGTTAATACAGCGGTTGAGGGTTAATACTGGAGAATGAAATGGAAAATGGAAAATGAAACGGAAACTGGGGGTAGATAGGGGAATTACTTACCATTGCTTAGCTGGGAATGGAGGAATGGAAAAGGAGATGGAAACTACCTAGGGTTTAGGGTTCAGGAGACATGGAAAGGAAAATGAAAACTACTAGAATGGGCGAAATTGGGACTACTAGAAGGATCCATTCCTTCATGTCTAGCCAACCCAAGAAAGTCTTTTTGGGAGGGGAAGGGGGGTAGCATTAAAGTGGGGGCCAGGTTTGTGGTTTTACTGTTTAGGGTATAGGGTTAAGGGTTTAAGGTTTGCTTTTGTTTTGCAAACCCGGGGGTTTAAGGAATTAGGATGAGGCCATCAGATCTCAAAGAGGCATTGGAAAACCCTTCGCAATTCCATCAAAGCACAATGAACTGCCAACTGCTCGCCATGCCGAACTCTTTCAAATCCTTCAGAAGAAGGCAGGAAGGTGGAACATCGGTAGTCCCTTGCCTCAAGACCCCTGAAGAGAGAAACGTAGAATGAATCACCCTAGTCCCATGTTCCAAGCTGTTCGCTTTTAAAACAGTTCATCCTTTTGAGGCCTTCCTGCTCATTTAGAGTTTAAGGTTTAGGTGAATTGGTTAGGGTTCAGGGTTTAGGCTTTAGGTGAGTTTCCTGGCCCCCAAAAAAGTTGACCTCGCACTTGGGGTAGGCTGAGTAGCCGTCTGCAGACCCCCCAAAACACTTCTAAAGTTATCTGCTCAGCTACTAAGAGGTTCGAGCCTCAACCCTCATTCCTACATTATACAACTCCCATATACACCTTTGGTTGTATTCATGTCATCACGATGCCGCTACCTCAGCTAGTAAGTTTCAAAAAGGTTCATACAATATTAGGCTTAGAAGTCACTACACCCTAAACCCCTAAACCCTAAAGCCCTGAACCCTGAACGCCTAAACCCTGAACCCCTAAACCCTGAACCATAAACCCGTAAACCCTAAACCCCTAAAACCTTAGACCCTAAACCCTAAACCCCTAAAACCGAAGTCACCAAGCCGTCATCACTGCCCAAGTCCCAAACATGGAGTCGAACTTGTCCAAGGCGTCCAAGGCATCACCACTTCTGCGCACAAAGAGGTTGTTAAAGGGTTTAAGGTTTAAGGGTTAGGGTTCAAGGATCCCAGTGCTCAAGGCATTGTCTATTTGGTTTTGCACTTGAACCTCCATTGTTGTGGTAGGTGCACGTTGAATTCGTCTTATCTCCCAGTACACTACTACTCATTTAAGGCTTAGTGCTGAAGGTCTCTGTATTTGGTTCTAAGGTAAAAGTGAAAAGGACTGAAGCTTCAGACCCTAAGGATTCAAGATCTGGGCTTCAGGATTCAGAGTTTGGGGCCTAGGGATTTGGCGTTGAAGTAGCTAAAGGTTAGGGGTTGAAGACTAAGAGCTTAGGATTTAGGCTGTAGGAACTGACTTTGCGGGTCCAAAAAGCCTAGCAAGGTAGAGATGCGGATGCAAGGCAGTCAAAAGGGGATTGTGAGGACCCAACCGGGCACTCCATGGGCAAGCTTAAAGGATACAAAAAAAAGGAACCTCGCAAAGTTCCCCTAGTTTCCCCAATGTAGCAGTGGGGTCCAGTTGGCCACCAGCAGTGGCCAGCTGGTACAGAAGCCTACCTATGTTTTCAACTCCCTTATGGTTTTGGAGATTCCTGGGCTCTTTAGCTCCCCTTAATATATTCATATTCACTATCCCTAGCTCGTTGGCTCCCCCCAAAAGTATGGGTAGTCAAGGTAAGACCATTACTTTACATGTTTTGGGGGCCCAGGTAGTGCCCAGATCTCTATAGGGGGGTTCGCAAGATCTGTTGGAAACAGAACAATCTGCCTTGGAAAGCTCCGCAAATGTCGCTCTTACCTGTTTATTCCGAGTTGTCATAGACACTAATCTGAAAACTCATGTCAAGACACCTTTAATTTACAGCCATGTCAAATGCCAACCCCCCTGCTGACCCAACCTGAAGCCCCAGCCCTTGCTGTCACACTAAACCAAAGCTAGGAGCCTCCTCGCCCGAATTCCCAACCACTCAACCTCAAACCCTTGTCTCAGAATCTTCTAATTCCCGATCCCCAACTCCTAAACCCCTGTCCCTAAACCCAGATCATCCAGACCCTAATGACTAAACCGCGAAATTCCTTCCTGTTGTCTTCCTTCTGGGGCTCCTAGTAAGAATCCAGCCCTAAACCCACATCCCAAACCTATAACCGTAAACCCTCAGCCCAGAACCTTATACCCAAAAACCAGAACCTTCAACACAAAAAAAACCGAACCCACAATCCGTACTTCAGTAAACCCTGCACCCTACACCCTAATCCTAACCCCCACCTGTAACCCTAGATCATACAGCCTAATCTAAGGCTCGCCTCCGTCGCGCCTAACTTATATATGCAGCCGAAGAATGATCAGGCGGAGGATCATGGCGGCGGCGGCGGCGGCGGTGGTGGTGGTGGTGGTGATGGTGGGGGCGGCGGCGGTGGCGGTTGTGAAACCCTACGCCTTTCGGCGCAAAAAAACCTTACGCCTACGCCTTTCGGCGTCTGAACACCCCTAAAGACCCCTACGCCTTTCGGCGCCTAGAAACCCCCTACCCTACGCCTTTCGGCGCCTAAACACCCCTAAAGACTGCTACACCTACGCCTTTCGGCGCCTAAAAACCCCTGCGCCCAAACACTCCTTATAAACCCCTAATCCACTAGGCTGCAGATGGCGAGCGATGGCGAGCTTTACACCAATCCCTAAACCCTAATTCCTAAACCCTAGGCCCTAAACATTCCTAATCCCTGAACGCACATCCCTAAACCCTCAATCCTAAACCCTAAATCCTAAACCCTAAATCCTAAACCCTAAATCCTAAACCCTAATCCCTAAAAACCCCCCAAATCCCTCTCTCTCAGGACTGTTATGGCCTGGTGGCTGGCTGCAGCTGCAATGACTTGCGTGGCTCCCGCTTTGGGGCCGGAGGCCTCTCTCCCGCTTTTGGGTTTAGGGTTTGGGTTTAGGGTTAGAGTTTTGAGTTTAGGGTTTAGGGTTTGGAGTTTGAAGAGATTTCTAAGGGGTAGTGTGGAATGGAAACTGGAAGGATTTGGGGGGTTAGAGTTTGGGCGTAGGGGGTAGGGCGGTTAGTAGAGAATGAAGGAGCAATCAAAAACACACATGGGATAAATTATCTTGGAAGAGGTCATGTAGGTGCTGCTCGATATATATATATATACACATATATATATATGTATATGTATATTGGGGGACGCAAGTCCTGGGGGGAGGGGAGGCACAGTACCACCATCACTGCTCCGACGAACCATGATTCAGGCTTGGGACTAAGGTTATGGATAAGGGCATCTCGTCCATAAACCCTGAACGACAATATACATGATATTCGGGGTCACCTCGCCAGTAGACTGGGATTTTGGGGTAAGCACTCCAGATTTTTTAGGGCATAGTAACCCATTGTTTGAGGTAAACTGGCTGCCCACTGGCTGCCCTCCCTAAACCCTCAGCCTTAAACCCTAAACCTAAACCCTCAACCCTAAACATTAAACCCTACACCCTCTAAACCTCATAAACCCTAAACCCTGAACCTTAAACCCTGAACCCTCAACACAGGCAGGATTTAGCTTTGAAGGTTCTTGCCATGAAACCTCAGACATAGTTAGCCTGGGCAGCTGCAAGAACCTTATAGGGTTTATATGGGTGGTTGTCAAAATTATGGTCCCTTTTTGGGTCCCTGTTATAATATGGCACCTAATATTTAGGGTACCCAAAAAGGGACCATAATTTTGACAACCACCCATATAGAGATCTATAGGGGAGTTATATAGGGATATATGGGGTTATATAGGGATATTTAGAGGTTATGTAGGGACATTTAAGGGTTATAAGCCATCTAGCTGTTTCTGTTCATCGAGATGTAGGGGTTTTGTAGGGGTATATAGGGATAGAAAAGGGCTACATGGAGATGCGCTGGGGTCATAAGCCATCTTGCTCAAAAAGCATATGTAGCCGCGAAGGAAGTAGTCTCCATTCTCTTTTCCATTATCCCTATATAACTCCAATATACTATGGTAGTTTCCATTCTCTCTTCCATTATCCATATTAAACCCCAATATAAACCCCCAAATACTATACTCTTTATTGGTGACCCCCCCCAATAAGGTACCCCTAACTTTGGAGAAGCCCGCATAATCCTAAACCCTAAACCCTAAACCGCCAGCTATCCCAGGTGCCACCTAGACAGCCTTTTTCGCAGAAGTAAGGAAGCGCAGTAAGGGTCCTTCAACCCTAAACCCTAAAACCCTAAACCCTTATCAGGGTTTAGGGGTTTAGGGTTTAGGGTTTACCCCCCCCCCTCCCCCCTTCCATAAACCCTAAGCTCTTCAACAGTTCAACGGCACTTTTCCACTCGTCCCTACGTCTCCTTGTGTCCCTATTTGGGGATTTTCCAAGATTAGGGGTACCCTTTTTGGGTGTCCCCATAATAAGGAATGTGGTATATTGGGGTCTATATTGGGGTCCCCCTATTTTGGGAAACTACCATTTAACCCTTTTTCACCCCTACTAGGGTTTAGGGTCTAGGGGTCGCTATAACACTCCCTTTATACCCCATTGTAATTCCTTGTACCCCATCTATCCTTTCATACCCCTGTAGAATCCTTTCACTACTTGTACCCCTTGATAAATTCCTTTAAAAACTCTAAACCCCTCTAACACCAATCCCTGAACCCTAAACCCCTCTGACACCAAACTCTAGACCCCCTCAAACCCTCAACCCTCAAACCCTAAACCTTAAATCCTCTGACACATGAGCCATAGTCTAAACTCCCGTATCCCTCTCAATAGGCCTTATACTGGTCCCCTATATAATCCCTTGTGTACCCCCCCATTAAGGAGTTTAGCCCCTAAACCCTAATCCCTAAACCTGATCCCTAAACCCAGATCCCTAAACCACAAACCCCCATCTCATTCATGTCCTATATACCCCCCCTTTAAGGAGTGTAGGCTATAGCTCACATGAGCCATAGTCTAAACTCCTAGTATCTCCCTTAATAAGCCCTATAGTAGTCCCTTATACAATCCCCTTTATAACCCCCTTTAAGGAGTGTAGGCTATAGCTCAAATGCACTCTCATCCTCCCACGGCCTCGTTGCAAGAGGCCCTGTATTACCCGGAAGGGTTGACTTGGCCCGTGCACCCTGAGGCAAAAGCAGGCCCTAGAAGATATCTAGGGTTTAGGGGTTTACGCAATTAGGGTTTAGGGGTTTAGGGTTTAGGGATTGAGTATTTAAGCTTTTGAGCCTTGAACCTCAACATTTATGGTGTATTTCTAGGGTTTAGAGTTTTGAACTTCTTGGGGCTAGTAGGGAATACGGAAACATGTTTTATGGGAATATATTCGGGATTATATTCCCTTATTCCATACTACGCCCACCCCGCCCCCTCCTCAGGAAGTAAACTCAACCTGAAAAACTAAAACAGAACCTTAACACCAAAAACTCTAAAATCTTACATCCTAAACCCTTGATCCTCAAAACTTGATACCCTAAAACCTGAAACCCTGAACTGTAAACCTCAAAGCCTGGTTCCCTAAACCTCATCAAGGATTTAGGATTAAAACTCTGAACCCTAAACCCTACCCGAAACCTTCTACTTTCGGGTCAAGGTCTGAGGCCACTGGCCTGCAAAGTAGATCAGAGGTCACGACGCCCCGAACCCTAACGTAGTCGGGTTTAAGGTTTAGGGCTTAGGGTTTATTACCAATACTTAAGGCTTGGGGGGTCATTTTAATTTTGAAGTTCAAAGAGTTTGAAAGTTTGAGAGTAAGGAAGTTGGAGAACCCTAAGCCATCGTAAGTTTATATGGGCTTCAGGGTTTAGGGTTCAGGGTTTAGGATTTAGGGTCTAGGGTTTAGGATTTAGGGTCTAGAGTTTAGGATTTAGGGATTAGGGCTTATGGTAGGAGCTTACTAGATGATTGGACTACAGGGTTGTTTGGGTCTTAGGGATTTGGGGTTGAGGGGTCAGAATAATTAGAATCATGGAAAATCAAATCGACAGAAACTGGAAAATTACATGGGCTCAGTGCTTACATAGGGGGGCGGTATAGAAGTTGCATGTGGGGGCCTACAGGATAGAGCTTTGGTGTACCCAGCAACATAGGTATCCAAGGATTAACTGGGTGCAGCATTAATCCCCCCCTAATATTAACCCCCCCCCCCAATGTTACATACTCCCCATTAATCCTATGGTCTGATTAATTTGGGCCACCCCCCCCGCCAGAATAAGAAATTGAGGGCGCCAGATTAAAAGAATGATTGGGACTCCTGGAATTCAATTAAAAAAGAATAG
>CAJNIZ010001243.1:2940-29519 GCA_905231905.1 Symbiodinium pilosum | reverse complement strand
ATTAAGGGGGATAGTAGAAGCTTAGACTATAACCCCTATAATCCCCTACATAACCCTATATATAGCAGTTTCCATTTCATTTTCCATTTTCTTTTCCATTTGATTCTCCATTATTCAGGGGGATACTAGGAGTTTAGACTATGGCTCCTGTAGGCGCCAAAGCTCCAGTAGAATAGGTTAAGGGTTTAGGGTTTAGGGTTCTTAAAACTCTATATTGGGTACTGCCGCCCCCTCATTAACAGTTGGAGAATATTTATATTACAGTTATACATAGCCCTTAATATGACTATTATTATAGGCTGTTAATGGGTGGGGGGGCAGTACCCAGAACCTACACATATTGAAGCTGCAAGACATGCATTTCATGCCTAGCTTGTGGGAAGTTCCGTGTTTCGGGCCTTCTTCACGTGAAGCCGTGAGATTGAATCCTGCACGTCGCTAGGACACCTTTTTTTGCCATGAAGATGCTATAGTTCCCCATAAAGTGTAAAATGCACTCCACCCTCTGCGTGTAGTATTACACAAGATGGTCTTATTTCGTTCAACCACCCAACAAATATCAGGGGTTTAGGGTTTAGGGTTCAGCCTCTTTTCCAGTTCTCCGTTTACCCGTTCTGGGAGCAGGCAGCAGGCTTGTAGCTCTTACGGGATCTACTTGTACCAGAGACGAAGCAAGCACATCTCACGTGAGCTATAACCTAAATTTCTTGCAGGGAGATATAGGGGGGAATATATAGGGGACGGCTATAGGGGTTATTAAGGGGGATACTGGGAGTGTAGACTATGCCTCACATGAACCCTGAACCCACACGATACAGCACGCAGTAATTTGAAACAATATTATCAGGAACTCCTGGCAGAAGATCGCCATCTAGGTCCATGAGCAATTCCAAAAAGAACGGGTTCTTTTTATGTATGTAGATTGCCGGAATGGTTACGAATTAGAAGCCTCTTTCTAGCCATACCAGCGGAACCCCACAAGTAATTCGGAAACCCCAAAGCAACTTCTTAACCCTAAGCCCTCAACCCTACCAAAGTAACCTTTTAACCTTAAACCCTAAACTCTAAGCCCTAAACCCTAAACTCTAAGCTTTTAACCCTAAGCCCTAAACCCCTAAACCTTAACCCTAAACTCTAAGCTTTCAACCCTTAGGCCTAAACCCTAAACCCAAAGCAACCTTGTCTTGCGAATCCAAGGTTGGTGTCGCCATCCGCCAGGCTCGCTTGCACGATGCGGAAGGCTATCGGATTATACTGATGCTTGGCGGATTTAGGGTTTACCCAAGGGTCCATGTACCCAATACTTAGGTACTTGGGTTTTGGGTAATAGTAATTATAGTATAGGTTTTGGGTAAGTATATGATTATTAGGTACTTGGACCCTTAGGTTTAGGGCTTAGTGTTTAGGGGTTAGGGTTTAGGGCCTTGCGGCTTAGGGCTTGGGGTTTAGGGCCTTGGGGCTTTGGGTTTAGGACTTGGGTTTAGGGTTTAGGGCTAAGGCTCCAAGTGTACAGCAACTGTATAGGTTCCTGGACCCTGTGGGAATTATAGCCGAGATGGAATGAACTAACTGACATGTTGCGTGGCATCCCATTCCAATGCCATTCTTGAATCCAGGCCAATAAAGTAATTGCACCAGGCATAGGCATGAGACTCAAATCTGAGGATGAACACCCCAAAGCCCCTAAACGTTGCCAGTATAAAGGCTAGTGTTATCAATCAATTTGAGCCCTCTACTGTGAGCCCTTTGCAGAAAGACTTTAGTATGTTGGGGTCGATTTCTGAGTCCCATGTTTATGGAAACACCATCTAGAGTTCAGGGCGTTGTGTTGCAGAAGAAGATGGATTAAACTCAGAGGAGACATTTTAGAGAAGCAGAAACAGCAACCCACGTGGAAGGTAAGTGCTGCAAAATGACTGCCACATCACAGGGCTGCTTTCAAGGTGCTCAGGATACGCCAAAGCAAGCCTACATGACATAGCAGATTGAGCTGCCTTTTGCATTCCCTCGGTCGTGAGCACGGGCATTCCCTGCAGGAAGCTATATATAAAAAACTGTTGTGCATGTCCATGTGCGTGTCCATGTCTTCTCATTGTTCAAATTATTGTTCTGGGCTAGTCCCTATACAACCCTCACATAGTAGGTCGTCGACATGATGATCCCTTTTCGGGCCCCTGTTTTGGTACGGCCCTTGATGCTAAGGCCATCCAGAAAAGGACCATAACATCAAAAGACTCCGCATATGTATGTACCTGTACAACACCCATAGATAAGTCCGTATTTCGTGGGTTCAGGCACACCCCAGATACCAAACCCCAAGCCCTGAATAGGGTTTAGGGTTTGGGGTAGATCTCTTTCAAGCAGACGGGTAATCCTTACAAGTTCCTTGCGCGCGCTTCAAGAATTAGAGATCCTAGGGTTTAGGGTTTGTGGGTTCGGGCTATAGGGTTTCTGAAGCCTCTGAGTCCTACTGATGAGCCTTGGAACGTTTCACCCCGAATCATACACCCAATCTCAAAGATTTGTCTACAGCCTGCACGACCTCGGTATCCTATGACGTCATCGTTCCCAAGACTTAGGGTGCCTTGGGTCAAGCAAGATTTTCAACATTCAACCCAAAATCCTAGGACCCGTAAAGATTTTCGACATTCAACCCAAAATCATAGGACCCATATTCCCGTCAGCACTCCCCACGAACCCTTTCGTCAAGGGTTGTGGTCAACTCCAGTCTGCAGCTGGCTGGCATGGCGGTCTTCGTACACAAGCGTCAAGACATCAGCCAGGAGCACCACACTTTTAGAGCAGCAGTAAAAGTACTTGCAGTTTACTGTAAATAGTTAAGGAAATAATAGTAAGATCAAGCTATTCGGAGAAGCCCAAGGCATCAAATGTTTAATTCCCTTGAGAGACTTTAGGCTCTCGAAGCCCTGAGTAACCCGAGGTTCCCAGGGGTTACATCGAAGGGTATGAGGTAGGTTTTCATTGGTGTACGCGGACATCGGCAACCACATATAGAAATTTGCCGAGAATTGGCCAGGCACGCTTCTGGGGTCCCTGAAGATGTATTTTGTTGTATTTAAGGGACCCTCTAAGTTTCGGAAACTATTATGTGTGGATGCCTCTTGGAGCATGCAAACATTGAAACATCCATGTTTGAACCGCGTAGCACCCTTTTGGCTTCTTTTCGAGCACTTCAAAGGGCGCTATGTTGGATTACACGGGTGGTTGTCAAAATTATGGTCCCTTTTTGGATCCCCATTATAATACGGCACCTAATATTTAGGGTACCCAAAAAGGGACCATAATTTGACAACCACCGACATGTTTGTGTGGAGGAGGGTGCGTTTCAGGGGTTAGGCTGAAATCCTAAACCCTGTCTTGGGGGTCAGGCAGCAGGCTGGTCTTCGGAGGGATAGCTCAGGAACACTTCAGGAAGTATCAGATGGCAGACATTTTCGAAAACAATTGTTGATTAAGCCTGATGCATAACCCCCAAATTCTTGAGTCTTAGGGTTTAGGGCTTCATGTTTGGGAGGGTTTCCCTTTGATATGCCTTTGTATGATGCACTCTGGACCCTCCACCATGGAGTATGAACACTAGTTGTGAAGCGTTGGAGCTTTCACAGGCGCTGCCTGTCCTGAAGACCTCACCCATTGGGGTAATATTAGGGTTATATTGGGGTTATATTGGGGATATTGGAAAAGAAGATGCAAACTACTATGTTGGGTTATATAGGGCAACACTTTAGACCCTGTAGCACATGAACCCACATGGAAGTTCGTCCATCCAATCCAACCCCTTCGCTTTGTTAGGTTTGCCTTTAAGAGTCCGAGCTACTAGTACTTCTTGTTTATCTTTAGGGTTCCAAAAAGCTTGAACTTCATACATGCCCCGCTGTCTCAAGCCCAACTATGAGTGGTGGTGACCTTATTCGTGTTTACAAGTGCAGTCATTGCCAAAGTTAGAGCAGGATATCTGTTTGTGTAAGCTGCCTACAATACTCTAACCGACAAACCAGTGAAACCCTACACCCTGCAGTGTAAGCCTCGTCCAGTTGGCGAGTCCCAGCACTTTCGGCTCAACTCAAACTAGAGTAGTCTTTATCAAAGTTGATGCCCCAAAAAGATCCCACAAGAGCACATGGGATGCTTACAATAGCAACCCTCTTGAAGGCAACAGAACCAGAACGGATCCCAAATTCTGTGAAATCCCCAAACCCTAAACCTTAAACACTAAACCTTAAACCCTAAACCTTCAGCCCTAAACCCTAAACCCTAAACCTGGAGGATCCCCTGGGCTGTTTGACTGGAGAGCTGATCTTTGTGTCGTGGGTGTCCACATACTGCTACGGCACCTCGACATAGCTGGGGGTTTCCCAAAATTGGGGGTACCTTTTTGGGGGTCCGCATAGTACGGATTCTCATATTTTTGGGTCTATATTGGGAGCCCCCTTTTCAGGAAACTACCAGCTGGCTCAATGTTGAGGGTTTTATCCGCCACCACGAAGAGGTTCCAGCTTAAACGAACTAAACCCCTAAACCCTAAGCCTAAGCCCCCAAACCCAAAACGCCTAAACCCTAAACCCCACTAAACTCCAAGCTAACAGGGCCTGCCAGGCTTGTGGAGCAACATGAGGCCCTGAAACCACCCCCGAACCCCAAAGCAAGGTTTGGACATGGGCTGTACTTAGAGTCCCCCTCAAGTAGAATATTAGGGTATATTATTGGGGTTAGATTGGGATCTGTTTAGGGTATTCTGAAGTATTCTGGTCTCAACTTGGGAGTTTCCATCAATACAGAGACCAGAATATGACTCCCAACATACTATCATCCTAATTGCTAATTGCTTGAAAACCGATTTGAAGGTGGGTGGTAGCCATGGTTACGCTTGAGTTGCCAGCCTGAGCTGTTTATCTGGCTTGCACACCAGGTGGGCATCATGTCAAAAGGTTTAAGGTTATCCATGTCAGGGGGTTATGTACTGTCATGAGGAAATATTCTTAATTCTTATTATAGTATATCCATAAGGAAATATTAAAGATAGTTTTTATGATAGGTCTAAGGAAACTACAGGGTTAGGGACTACATTGTTGTTATAGACTGAATGTACAGGGGCTCTACAGGGATGTATACAGACTAATACTGTCTGGTTCAACGGGGAGTCAAGGGGAAAGAGCATGGGGAATGAAATGCACACCGAGCTTATGTAGAAGCTATGTAAGAAACGCCAGGATGTTTGCTTGCAGCTCTTGTGTATGTGTAGAGTTCAAATTAGCATTAAGGCTTGCTTGAACTTCGGAGTCCCATTCAGTGGGGGTTTGAGAGAAAGCAAATCCCAGCCCGAAAACAAGCTGTGGATTTTGTTGCCGGTTCAGTAGACCCTGAACGTAACTACCGCTGGCCCTAGGGATCTGGTGCAGGCCGCTGACCTCAAGACCCCTTTACGGCTACATTAAACACCCAGCACGTACACGTGCTCGCACAGACAACTTACTTCTGCCATTCGGACAGGCCCAGAAAGCTGTCACAACATGTTAAAAAACGAAATGCACCAAATGCTGTCATCCCCCAAACAAAATCATTCTGAGGTACCATGCACCTGCTGTTTGCCACTGTAGTTCCCCGCACCTGCGCCGGAGCTCTGCACCTCGGCACATCTACGATTTCAAAACTTATATATTGGCGCTATATTGGGACCCACTGGGGTCATGATATTAATGGAGAATCAAATGGAAAAAGGAATGGAAACTGCTATTCAGGGTTTAGGGTGGTAGGCTCTGGCGAGGTTCATGGTTTAGGACTGTTGTCATTCACGGTGACAGATAGCAGGGCCCCACTCCAGGGTGCAAAGGAAGACATGTAATTACATGTACTGAGCTTCAACAGTTGCAACAAGAGGTGCGTGGGGGGCAAACCAGCAGGCTCCTATCTGCAAGAGCTGAAACGCAGTCTAGCTTGCTTCCGAAGTGTGTGCTAGGCAGTTTCTCAAACGAGCCGACAGTCTTCTGTGCGGCCTCCCTATAATTCCCGCAGAACCTTCTCATATCCCTGCGGCGCCTTGTCTTAGAAAACTTTGCTATGACATGGCAAGAATCCAAATTCCCGCAAAGGTTCTCTGGCAGAGGAATTATGTCCCGAATTATCGGCCAAATTGGGGGCAGCACACGTAATGACAATGAGAGTTGTAGTACATTTATATATATATATGTATATATATATATATATATTGGGGTGTAATTTGGGCCCCCAATGTGCACGATCCCCCACATGCTTTAAAGAAGACCACATGGAAAGTGCGGGACGGTCAGGGTTTGGGAATAAAAAGATCATGGAAACCATGAGGCTTCTAAGTTAGCTAGGGTTTAGGAATACTGTACTCGAGGCATGTAAGGAGCTTGAAGTTCGATATTTGTGTTTCTCTGCCTTCAACCGACAGATGAGCGCAAGGTAGCGAACAATGTGGTCGACTGGACCAAATAGGACCATGAGTCACCACAGTACTGCTACTGTAGCATTGGCACAAGTAGTAGACTTTTTTTGCAACTACTCACTACAACGGTTTGCTGTCAACGTGATGATGACTGTAGGCCCACATTGCTTGAGGTTCGGTGTGCCGTCGATGGCCTTCCTAACCTTGCGGATGCTTGGCACGAAAAGATCACCTGTTCTTTTGCATTGTAGGGTTTAGCGTGTCTTGAGCCCTTGTCAGGGCATAGTTGAAAGTCGAGGCATCAGCCAACACGAGCAGCATTCTAAATGAGGGTGCTCTTCCATATACGGCAAGATGAAACATTTTTGGGATGAAACGCAAACGTAATCTCACATGGTTCGACAAGAAACGCTGCTCACATGATGCAACAGTTCCTGAAATTGCCTGAAATTAGATGCCACTTCTCATGCTGCTAAGCGAACTTTAGGGATTCCGGGGTGTCCACGGGGATTCAAGAGGTGCCCTTTAAAGGGCTCTAGAGGGATTATAGGGGCTATAGTCTCCTCTCCTAGTATCCCCTTGAATACCCCGATAGTACTCCCTTAACCTTAAACCCCAAGCCGTATTGTTGATGAAGGTCAGATGAGGTCAGTCAAGGCCGGCTTGCGGCTTTGCCAGGTAAGTCTAGGAGTGGACAGAGCTCTCCTGGTTGGCAGGTCTATCCAAATTTAAGAACCTAGTGACCTACTGCGGATGGAGGAAATTCTTCACCACTTTGTATACCCCATAATTGATTAATGTACCATATATAGTTTGGGAATTGCACAGTTATGGAGTCTCCAGGCTACTTGGGCGTGCAGGATTTTTTCCATCCGCCATAACGCAGTGGCCAAGATGCACTTGCATTTTGCAGCAGGATTTTGCTTCCCTCAGTCCCCAGTCCGCCCTGCTGGCCTTGTTTCGAAATGTTCTGCCACCCGCCTTTTCTTCTGGCTCAGAAAGGAAGCACAACGCACCTCGTGCGTAGTTACTGCTGCCTTTTGTGATTTGCCTTGGTTCCCCCTGACGCAAAGCATGACACGTCTCGCTGTTGTCATCGCCAGGCTGGAAGTGGGGATCTTTGCAGTGCAAGCTAGGCATACTTGGGGCGTTTTTAGCCACCCAGGCTCCGCAGGTTCATGGCCTTTGGCTTTCCATGCATGGTGGCCCAGCCCCTGAACAGGACCTTCGAAATTACAAATTTGCACTGACGTTGTATATCGGATGAGATAGAGCTTTGCAGGGTATGGTAGGACTTTGCAAGGTGTATGAGGTATGAGGTCTTGCCCTTCTTAATCACCCACAAGTAGATGGGACAGTCAGAAGTGCATCATGAGCTCACATGTTTCAATCTGTTGTCATAGAGCTTTGCAGGGGTAGGGCTTTGGGAAGTTTATGAGACATGAAGTCTTGTCCTTTTTGATCATCCGTAAGTAGATGGGATATGCCAGAGCGCATCATGAACTCATATTTTTCGTGTTCTGCTCAAGCGCGTATTTCCGAAAAGGGGGCTCCCCCTTCCTTACACCATACTTTCATCATCATTGCCCGGGACATCCCTCCAGCGAGTTTTCTTTCAGGCCAGGCAGAGTGCCGCTTAGCCGAAGTTAGCGTGAGACGATGTTGCATTGTGGAGGGCTGATGATCTACTTTGCAGGGTGACGGAGCTTGAAAGATAGGGGCAGTGGTGAAGCCTGCTGCCAGGAATTTGGGGCAGGCTGGTTTGTCTTACTATGTCGAGGTGGTTTACACATGCCTACAAATACGGTGCCCGGTGCTGCTAAGTCGGCATGGTCCTCCGGGAACTGCTGAGCATCTTACAGTCGGGAGTAGCCGGGAGTAGTTACGCGCATGGAAGGGCCAGAGATGGCCGGCTGTTTGAGGGGGCGGCCCTGGGTGGGGTGGGGGGAAGGGCTGGGGGGGGTGGGGAGACAACGCACACCTGTAAACCAACACGGGCTCAAAATGAAACCTGCACAGATGAAGGAGTGCGCACGCATCGCGGGGAAGGGTTGCAGCAACGTAGGGGAGAGGCTCAAAAGGCTCTCGCTAGGCCGGGAAAGTTTTGGAAGCAGGTATGGGAAGGAAGAAAGGTCTGGCTTGCGGAGGCCGGGCTAGAAGGCCAGGTGTCCGGGATGCGGGTGTGAGAGCGGCCATCTGGTGTCATCAAACCCAACATTGTTGACTTACTCATGCTTCGTGTTGTCCTTTGGGTCAAGAGTTCTTGCCAGAGAATCTGATAGTGATTTCGCAACAACCGCCCTCTGCGGATGCAAGATCCGGAACACAAAGACCACATGCTGGCCTATAGCCACAAGGCTCACTCATTGCAATCCCTTCAGCAAGTAACGGCTTCAGTCTAGGGCGCCCGTGAAGCTGTACAAAAACACATCCATGATGTTACAAGCTGTGGGCGCCGCTTTTTTGAGCACTTGAACTTTCCCTAGACCATAGTATACCATCGTACAAGACGATAGTGTGGCACCGCCGAATTCTGGAGGGGTTGGATGCTGAATATTGGGGTGCCCTCAAGCTTTTTGGAGCACCGCAGCACCAGAAGGTGAATAAGTGTTCAGTGTTAAGGCCGCGGATGTTGCGGGAGTTGGTGATGCCATCTTGACCTAAGGATGCGTGTCCCATATCTCCTGGGACGGGTGCAGCTCGTCATGTCAAAGCACGACGGTATGTCGTCTCAAGCCCGAGATCGATCTTGAGGACATGGTGCTTGGAGGGAGGGAGGGAGGGAGGGAGGGAGGGAGGGGGGAGATGGAGAGAGGGGGAGACAAACACAAAGAGAGAGCGAGCGCCGACTTCTACAGAAACAATTGTAGGAATTTTGAATGTAGCTCATACTCAAAAGCTCTGTAAAGCTTTGCACCCCAAACCTGCGTGTTGATTATCACACGTGTCTCAGACCCTAGACCTTATACGCTAAAATTCACAAGCCCTAAACCCTAAACAGCCCAAACCCAAAAGGCAAAACTAGCCCGAGAAGCAGCCTAAAGCCCCAATATCCCCAATATATATATGTATATATATATCCCCAACATACTCTAGTAGTTTCCATTTTCTTTTTCATTATTACTAAACCTTAGACACTAAACCAGTATAAACCCTAAACGCTAAACCCTAAATAGTAGTTTCCATTTTCTTTTCCATTATCCCATATAACACCTGCTACAGTAATTTCCACTTTCCTTTCCATTATTGCACTGTAAACCCCAATATCCCTATACAGCCAAGCATGGCAAAGCGGCAGCTACGGCCACCTGAGGACCATCCTATACCTGACCACACTGTGGCCTATCTGAACCATAGCCTAAAACTCATATTATAAAAGGGTTAGATAGGGGACTTTTCAGGGGACGGCGTGGGTTATTGAGGGGATACTAGGAGTATAGATTGCAGCTCATCTGAATCTTGTTTAGTGAGGATGGCTTTCGATCCCTTCAATGGGGCTTATAGGGGGTTCTATAAGGTTGAAGTATGGGTATCTTTAGGCCCCTTTACGGCGACATCGCATGTGTAGATGTGGATTTGTTGGTCCCTTTGAATGGTGGGGATATGCTGGGCTTACATGTGGCTATCGCCATAACAGTGTTCTTGACATTCTAGGATCTACAAAAGTTTCAGTACCTTCCAGGATCTTCAGATATCTAAAAGATTTTTTTGCTTGCTGTGTTTCTCAGTCTTTCCAAGTTTTATGAGATTATCAGAATTTGCACAATTTCACATTCTTTGGAATTTGCAGGATGTACGGAATCTTTTTAGAATTCAGGATTTTCGGAGTTTTCAGATTCGGCAGGGTTTCCAGGATTTCAGTTATTTTCGATATTCTGAAAAGTTCCAAGGTTTTCAAGATTTCCCGTGTTTTCGCAGTTTCCAGAATTTCTAGGGTTCAGAGGATTATCAGGATTGTCCGGATATTTCAGGATTTTCGAGATTGTCAGGATTTTCGAGAGTTATCAGATTTTCAGATTTCAGGGATTCTCCAGATTTTGATGTTTTTCGGTATTTTTCAGATTGCAAATCTGAAGGCCCTCAGATTGTCATTGCGGGGCCCCCTAGATAGCCAGGGTTCCTTAGATTTTTCGGGCCCCTTGATTGTCAACTCTGGGCTCCATACATTATCGATTTGGGTATTTCCCCTTATCAAATTAGGACTCCTCAAGTTGTCAATTTGGGGCCCCCTGGATTGTCCATTTGGGCCCCTTCGATCTCCAATCTCCGCCTCCCCCTTTTGTTTTAGCCTCTTGGTTCGTAGTGGTTCCTAACCCCTTAACCCTGATCCTTAGCCTTAAGCCCTATACTCTTACATGTATGTATACATCTCTTTATTACCCTTCCACAGAAGCCCTGGAAGTGTAGATATACGTACATGCATAATTACATGCATACATACATATGTATATATATATATATTTATATATATGTATATCCGACGTTCGCATGGCCCCAAACCATTACACCATTCCTGTATACATTGTATTTCCAGGTTGACGCGCTGTAGCAGCTGCTTATCACTGGGCTTTTAACCCTTTGCTGGACTTACCCAGATTACCACAATTCCAAGTAGGCTTAAACCCATATGTATATATGTATATATGCATATATACATATACACATACACACATACATACATACATACATACATACATACATACATACAAGCCCTAAATCCCAAACCCAGAAACTGCCTGTAACCAAAATTACCTGCAGCTTAGTAGTAGTAATTGCCTTCCAATTAATAGGTAACAGGTAAGCCCCATGAACCTTCAAGTAATTCCGTGTAATCCCCCTAAACCCTAAACTCTAAACCCTATACCTCTAAACCCTAAACCTCTAAACCCTAAACCCCTAAACCCTAAGCCCTAAAACCCTAAACTCTAAACCCCAAACCTTAAACCCCAAACCCTAAACCGCAAGGTGGCTCCAGATGAAGCTCATGGGGATGCGCATGGGTGTGCTTACGGCCCTTATGCGCCTTGGCTTGCTTGAAGGAAGCTACCAGAGGTTTAGGGTTTGGAGTTTAGGGTTCAAGGGTTAGGGTTCAGGGGGCTCAGGGTTTGGGGTATTTGTTTGGTGGAGTTGAGGGTGTAGGCTTCAAGGTTTAGGGATTTCGGTTCAGGGCTGGCTAAGGTCGGAAGCTCGCTCCACCGCTTCTAGCCCCAGTGTTGCTAGTTATAGCAGTTTTGGGATTTTAGGTGGCGCAAGATTTCCTCCATCCGCCATATGTAAGATGTGGAGGCTTTTCTCAAAATGGGGTACGCTTGCCCCCTCGCACTAAACCCTAAACCCCAACCCCGAAACGGCAAACCCTACTTAATCCCAATAATCCCCCAAAACCCTATCATCCCGCTTAAGTAGATAGCATATGGGGTATATAGGGATCTTATTATCATATACCCAAAGCCATATTCTATCTAGTTAAGGGAGACTATGACCCTAAACCCTCCAAGGATCTTTGTGGGAAGCGTGGGTTGCCTGGCCTCGCTGACGTCCCTGTTCAACGCCATGGGTCGGTGTGGTCTTGCTGCACGGCCGAGATGTATGACGCAGGGTGGTATCACAGCTATATGTGCTACTGTAGGGTTTACTGGCCTAATAAAAACAACCCCCCTAACTCCTTAAAGGCGGTATATAGGGGATTATATAGGGGATTACTATGGGAGTTATTAAGGGGGATGCTAGGAGTTTGGACAATTGGCTCATTTCAGAAGAATCCTAACCCCTAATGTTGGTTGGGCCCAAAGCTACCCGCAGGCTGCAGAAGATGCTGGCACCCTATACATATATATATATATGGTTCCAGCAATAGCAATGAAATTAATCTCGTCCCCTAATACCCCCCCCACCTCTGACAATGAATGCTCCCCTTAGCACATAATGGTAGTTTACTGCGCAAGTTTACTTATTTGGTCGCGGGGAGTTATTCTTAGCAGAAGGGGATCGCCAATGCAAGTACCCCCAATACAAGAGGCCTGAAGATGCCAAGATTTGAGCGCATGCCCGCATGCCCTGACCGCTGAGCATCCTGATATCAACTAATATTGACAGCGGCCGTTATAATCCTCGTGCCCCAGAACGAATTCCCACCACATCATGCTCTGGTTGCAAGCCACAAAGGCACCTAAAAAGACATGATACAGGAAAAAAGGGCGGCTTCTGGCTGCTTCTTGAACAGAAGTCTGCATTTTTGGGGGGATCCTCCTTTCGAAGACTAATTCCACGAATACAGGGGGTCGTTATGAGCAAGGCCTAGCCCTAAGGGTCATCTTATCTCCCCCCAAACCTGCACAACAATTACTAGTACCAAAGCCCCAAGTACCGAAGTGTTGAAGCCGTGGCCCTGAAGCTCGAACCTTAACCCTATAGATGTCCCTACATCTCGCATACATTCCCACGGATCCCCATCTATCCCTTTAAAGCGACCCTTGAGTAGCTAATTCATCAAGACATTCCAAGACTCCTGGGCGTCTTCCCTTCCAGAACATGTCGGTCCTTGGTCGATCTGTGCTACTTGCCCAGCAGAGTTATAGTGAGTACAGTGGCGTGGGGTGGGTTTGGGGTGTATGGAGATACTAATGGAAGGGGAGACTAAGAATGATCGTCCAACCTATAGAGGTTGTACTTGGAGGCTCTCCGCGCATGATGCGGGCTGTTTGGAATTGTAGGAAGATTTACTACTTAAGAATGGCCCCCAAGTACAGTGGATTCCGTCTTGCACTGGCAGCCCTTTCGGGGAGTTCCCCTGACCTGTCAAATCAGGATTCTTGGGCGGGAGTAGGGCTTGCATGGTGTCTAGGAGTCTTACATGTCATAACTTAATTGTTCGGAGTCCTGTCGATGAAAGTATGTCAACCAGGTTCCGGGACAACAAAGATTAAACTTGGCACAAAATCTTGCCAGATCAGGTCAACGTTATATTCTGGCATCGTGGGCGCAGAGGAAGAGGATTCCCATTATAGGGGTTGGTGGGGTCATTGCGGATAATAAGAAGCGAGTTGCAGTGGAGCTGGTCCATCGCCGCATAATCCCTTCTAAGACTACCCACTTTCCCTCTACCACTTTACCATAAAAAGTCGCGGCATAGGACCACAATGTATGATAGAGGGAGCATTCACCATCAGGGGTGTCCCCAGTTTAAGGGGCCAAACTAACAGTACGTAGTGTTGGGACGGATTCCCAGAAAAGGCGCCTACAAGTTTGACGTCTGACCTCATGCTGATGAGCATCAGGCAACAGGAATCTGCACGATCTGCGCATGCAGAAGCCCTGATATCCCCAAAGCGTTTCCGAGCCGAAAGCGCCCCTGAACACTGATGGTGCCAGACTTCTAGACTTTGACTATTCAACCCTTGGAACCCTTGGTCGCGTCCTTTGGCGGCTTACGATTTGGCCGTTCTTAACGAAAGTGTCAAAGGAGCATTCGCAGCTTCATTGCGACTATGCTTACAGCAATATGCTTGGAGATCTATGGGTATTTATCGCGATTCCTGTTCCCTAGGTGCCAAGCCACATCGGCCATAGCTGTGACCGACGCTTTGCTGCTTTGGAATAGGCATTGCCATGTAACAGGGCTGTACTAATAATGGAGACTTGGGTTTAGGGTTAAGGGTAATAATGGAGACTGAAATGGCGCAGAACGTGGAAAGAAAAATGGAAACCGGTATCCAATCAAGGCTTAAAGGGGGTTGAGGGCCGTTGGAGGACCTAAGATTTCTTGGAGGCTCTCTTGACTTAGTAAGTAGACGGTCAGTAGACGTCTGCTTAGTAGTCGGTGTTATGGAGCATGTAATACGGGTTATGGGGGGTAGGGCTTTTGGGTAGATTCTACTTCTTCTTTATAAGGGTTAGCGATGGACCACGTGATGTGCTTATGAGGCTTCAACCCAAAACGTAGCTTGCATCTAGAGCTTGGGGTCTATGGTTTGGTGGGTCGTCTGAAGTAAAAAGGGTGGCATGTAGGGTTCTAGCAATCACAATGGGCTTTGGGGGTACACTCTACATCGCCATGCAAGGATTGAAAGCAGATAGATAACATTGGCGGATATGCAGCTTTTTGCATTACAGTTTCCCTCCTGCAAAAACTTTGGCTTCCCTGAAGTTGGAAGCCTCTCAGGCAACTCAACGTATGGGATATTTGCTAGAAGATTGCTAGGGGCAAGTTCATGCTAAAAGCATACAATATCCTGCAGTCACGATACTCATAACTCATAACACCACGAGTCTCGCGTAGTGGCTCCTACCTCGCTTGCAAGACGCGGCTTTGAATCAAGGCGAAGCTCCGTTGAAGGAAGTCCTCTTGTGGGTTGTCAACAGCACGGTCACTTTTCATATGGGCTGTAGTCTAAACTCCTTAAAGGGGGGTTAATATAGGGGATTATATAGGGGACTACTATAGGGGTTATTAAGGGGGATACTAGGAGTTTAGACAATGGTTCATATGGGGGCCCTTCTATAACACAGGGAGTTACATGTTGACACCCCTCCGCCCGCCCCCCCACCCCCCTTTCGCTTGCACTCCAGGTGATTGGCGGCTCTGCATGCTGCGGTCTAGGAGCCATGGTTGCAGCGTAAGCAAACAGGATTAGCATTGGAATTCGAACGATCTTGTGTACGTATGCGTGGTGGTGTTCATGCGACTGATGGTACCAGTATGAGTATCAGCATGAATAGGTTCTCCTCGATTATCTTGCGATTGTTTTGACAAACTCCCATATTGGGGGTACCTGGCTATGATGAGGATACAGTATCAGAAATTGTGTGAGTGTTTCTCAAAATAGCGCCCCACATCCCCCAGATGACCCTTCATAGCTACCCTGAAAGGCATGTCCCCGAAAGCCTGTAGCCACGCCCTTGTTCTGAGAAACGCACAGGCCAGTGGGACAAGGGTTTACGTTCCGAGGCCGCCTAAAAGATCCAAAAAATGGAGCCCCTGAAACCTGATCCCATTACTATACTAATCGCTGCACCCTAATATTAAACGACGTCCCCCCCTATATTTAATATTCCGAACCCCGAGAAATTACTTAAATCTAGGGGGTGTTATTTATTGAAGGAATTAGATAGGGCTACCTTTAAACTCCATTTATACTGGACGGAAAATGAATAATGAATTTACTGAAATTGAATTAATTAATTACATCTTTCTTGAAATCGAACTTAAATACATTTAAAATCAATTGAAATGTACTTAATTTCCCTTTACCGAATGAAATCGAATCATAATCCCGTTAGGATCAATTGAAATCGAATTAAAATCCCGTTAAAATCAATTGAAATTTGATTAAAAAATCCTTTTGAAATCAACTGAAATTTAGAAAAACTCCTTTTAAAATCAATTGAAATCTATTTACAATCAATTGAAATTTGATCACTTGAAATTTGATTCATGTTCCTTTCAAAATCAATTGAAATGTAGTTAATATTCCTCTTACAACCAATTGCAATTGAATTAACATTCTTTTTACCACAATTGAAATTTCAGTAAAGTTCTTTTAAAATCAAATGAAATCGCATGAAAATACGGTTAAAACCAGTTGTAGCTTAAGTAAAATGATCTTCAAAATCAATTGAAATTTAATTAGAATTCCTTTAAAAAGAAATCTAATTTATTTTTTTAAAATCAATTGAAATCGAATTTAGAATCCATTTAAAATCAATTGAAATCGCATGAAACTCAATTGAGATTTAATTAAATACGGCAAAAAATGTAATAAAATCAATTAAAACCGTTTCAGTTCTTGTATGCAAAAATCTTTCATTAAAGCCATATGAAAAAAACAATCAAAACCTAGGGAATGAAGGGGATCCCTAGTTCCTTTGCATTTCTTCTTATGCCCCCTAATGACCTCAGAACCCCCTCTAATTCATTATTAGGTGCCCTTTTAAAAGCAGTCTTCCCCGTCTAAAAGTAGTCTTCTGGATTTTTAGGCCTCTGAATTTATTGTTTAATATTCAGGGGATTTAATATTAGGGGGAAGGGATTACGTTCCTGGAAATAGGGGATTAGTGGGAGGTTCCATTTTTTGGACCCTCTAGGGGATCTGGGTTGTGCTGTCATGGATACCCTTAGAATACTTGTTTGGAGGGTATAATAGCCCTGTAGTATCCCTACATATCCACTATATCATCCTTTAACGCCCTTTCTGCGGGAGGGTATCAACCAGAAAAATGGTCTGGCTTGTTTAGTCTCCCCCAAACCAACCTGAACTCCAAAGTCTTTGCCCTAAGCCTTAAGAAGGACAGTGGACTTTGTTGGGCCCCTTTAGGGATTCCTTGCTAGTTTGAGGGATAATAACCTTTCTTATAATCTCCCCAACTGGACTGATAGGGTTTTGCCTATGTATTCTGAGTAGGTTTATAGGTAGTTTAGGGTTTAGGGTCCCAAGTCTAGGGAGCGTACCCTGTATGTTGAACAGGACGGCTGTGGCTCCAATCGGGGCGTCTTTCGGAGAAGTGCCGAGGCTACAGCAAGGCTCGAGAAAGGATGGATCTTTTTTAGGGCTGAGGGTTTAGGGTTCAGGGTTTAGGGCTTAGGGTTTAGAGCTTAGGGTTTAGGGTTCAGGGTTAGGGCTTAGGGTTTAGCGTTCAGGGTTTAGGGTTTAGGGCTTAGGGTTTAGGGGTTAGGGTTTAGGGAGAATGACGTGCAAAGAAAATGAAACATGAAATGGAGACTGCGGGTATGTAGGGGTTCAGCTCGCAAGAGTCCGGAAATTTGGTGGTGAGTGTAGTGTGCTGAAATATAGAGACTCTAGTCCCAAGGAAGAGCAAGATCACATCCTCTGCTTGGCTGTACAAGTATTATCAAAACAGGAGACTAAACTTACATGGCTCAATCATCAACATCGCACTACTCTGGCAAGGTTAGTAGGGATAACAGGGAGTCTGTCTCCATCTTCTTTGCATTCTGTATCGTATTTCCTGACCCGTCTAAAGTTAGGGGTACCATCCAGGGGTCTCCATGATGAGGATTGCAGTATATTGGGGTCCCCCTCGTTATGGAAACTACCATATCTCTGTACTTGGGCGGGGGCTATTGCTACACGGAGGGGATTCCACATGAAAGCATTCAATTTGCCTCACAATGGATCTGTGCTGAAGTTCCCGCACTGAATGATGGGCTCAGTTTAATTTTCTGTTAGTCGGTTATCGTTTGGACTGATTTGCAGATGATTCCGCCGGTAACTGTCAAACAGGCACAGGTTCTGAGCTGTTATCGCGCATCGGAACCTAGCTTAGTCACATATCCAGTACTGGGCTTCATTCATCTGACCTCGTAGATTTCATGTTAGTTTGGAGACGGTAGGACGGCAGCTTTCACACGTGCGAGATTGGCTAGATGAGTTGAACGCAACTCCATTATCCCTGCAACCACGAACATCCCTTGCTAAGCCCGTTAGCCCCCCTGGGACCTGACCAATCTCATGAACTTCATGCTGTACATGATATGTGTACACTCCCGGGCAAGGGGTTTTAGAGCTTTGCGTTGTCCAAAGTCTGCCAAACAACCAAAGCATAAGCCCTATAGTTTGTGTATTTGCCTGTACTTGTATATGTGAATACATTGTATAAGTACATATACATATCTGTATATATATATATATACATACACACATCCTTCTATGGATCCCTAGAAACCCTTTCAAGGGACCGCTCAACCCCAAGATATTCGTATCCTGGGCCAGGCTGAGGCCGTCTGGGCCCATTCTGTCCCCCGGCCATGAAAGCAGATTGTCTATGCTAATGTAGACCCATGATTAATAAACCCCCTCCTTTTAAGGGCCTTAATATTAGGATCCCGATTATAATCCCTATTAGGGGTAGAGGGTTTATTAATCAGGGGACTAGATGAGTGCGAGTTGAAGCAGCGCTGAAGGAATGGAAATAACATCAAAACTATTATAGTTTCATGTTTACGGCGGGTTTGGGGTTGTTAGGAGCCCATGAAGGAATGGAAAAGAACGTGCAAATTTTCATGTAGGTTTTACGATGTAGGGTTTGGAGTTAAGGTCTATGGATTATGCAGAATCAAGCGGGTAAGACCGTTGAACATTATATGGCAAATGGGCGTGTAGGGATATACGTATACATACACATGTAGATAATTTGTTTCTTGATGCCGACATCCAGCGAGGAATATGGAAGTATAAAGTCTGCGAACGCACTCCAATACCGAACCAGTCGAGGTCCTTGGGCATTTGTCAAGCTACCCCTATAGAATTTATGAAGGGGATCCGCACAATTCTCTCAAGTCCCACATGGGCTTCCTTAGGGTTTGCATTTCTGGAAAGCATGAATCCCCCCCCCTCCTGCCCACGGCAAGCATATGGTTTAGGGTTTCTGGGGTTCTACGTGGAGGTTCAGGCAGACTTACTAAGTATACATACTTCTAGCCCTATCGCCAGACTGCAACTAGAGTTGTTTTTTCAATAGCCTACTACTAAGTCTTGTTGATCCTCCAAGCAGGGCTTTGCCTGCCGCCAGCTTGGTTGCGGGGTTAGGATTTGGGTTTAGGGTGTATGGTTTAGGCAGAGTGAATCTAACTAGAACCTTTAAGCCAGGGGCAAAGAAGGCAGGATCCAGAAGTTCAGGTACAAAGCTACGTTTGGTAAGGCTACGTTGGTCACTGTAGGTAGGGTTTAGTTTGTTTTCTCGAGGCCCGATATAGACAGCCATTTAATGAACTTTTGTCAGGCCTTCTTTAGGCCCCAAAAGCAGGTATACCGGAAATTCAGGGTTTGGGGATGTAGCGTTTAGGGCTTAGGTGTGTAGGGTTCAGAGGTTTGGGACATGAGGATCTGGGTAAGTAGCAAAAGGCGTAGTCCTTCCTGGCCCAAATCCTTACGACGCGCCCCAAGGAGTGCATCAGGAGGATGAAGAACTTTTGTGTCCTTAGTTCGAGTAGAAGTGTCTGCGTATACTTGGATATCACTCCAGAGGGTTTAGGGGTTTAGGGCCTAGGGTTTAGGGCTTAGATGCTTGGATAGCATTCCAGTACTGGCCAAGATGGCAAATCGGAGAAGATTCTTCTGCTAATTTTCTGCACTTGCTTCTATCGTCTGCCTGGCAAATTCAGCTTGAGAAGCCTACAGAAGCCAACATAGCAAAACCCCGAACACCTAGAATCCCCAAACATTTGACTACGCCATCCTGAATTAATAGCTGATAAGAGTATTACCAAACCATACACAACTCTGGTCTACTGCAAGTTAAGTCTGCCTCAGCACACAGCTCCAGTGATGTAGTGGCTGTCGGAAGTATGGCCCTTCGGGGACCCGTAAGGTATCACGAGGTCTCAGGCATACCTTGGACATACAAAAAAACATACATGATTCTGCATTACCGAATCCCTTTATTCTCCTAACATTAAAGCATATGCCTATGTCCCCCCCCCATTATGAAGCCAAAGAACCCTGTATAACCCCTATAACTCCCCGTTAAAAGGACCAAAGCTATGTAGTCCCCTACATCACCTCAGGTCTTTGGTCGCTTTCTCTTTTCCACCGCTCTTGCTTGTGCGATCAGCGCTCTGGCGTTAGCGTCAGAGATCCTCACTTGCGTATTTGCATCGTTTTGTTTACCGGCTATTTCTACACATATCATATGAGCTCTCCTTGTTTGGGGGGGTGTTCAATACATGGTACTTGTGTGAGTACCTTAAATATTGGGCGCGCATTCTGTCGGGGACCCAAAATGGCATGGAGTTTGAGAATGTCCCACATGGTAGTTGGTCAAATTTGTGGACCCTCCTTGGCGTCCCTAGCCTAATTTCGATAACCTAGGCACAAGGTTTCCGGATAGGAGCAGAGATGTGTTTTCTTTGAGTTCGTCTATGCATCTTACTAACATTGCCAACCCAAAGAATCACTGCTCGGTTAGGCTTTGCAAGGATTGATCCCCTCCCCGTAATATTGAATCCCCCCAACCCCCCCCCCCTCCCCCTCCCCCAAATAAAGTAAAGATTCCACATGGTGGTATGTTATAGTATATTGGGAACATTCAATATTAGGGGCGGGGGTTTAATGTTAGGGGGAGGGGATTACACACCGTCGTTGTTGCGTCTTTTCTCACGCATCTCTTGTATACAGCAAAAGGCTTTGGGCCTGGGATTGAAGTTGCGGAGTGCGGCAGAAGTGCTTTGGCCATGTGCTTTAGCACAGGAATCCCCTACCTCTAAAGTGAGGCCATCCCCCACCCGCTAACAACAACATCTGCTATCATCACTTCCATAATATACAGGCTAATAGTCTACTGTAGGGTTTGGGGTTTAGGGATTGTTGTTTAGGGTACGTACTCTGTATTGAGAGCATAAATTTTCCACCAGAGAGTCAGTTGGCAGGAGGTGTTGAGGGCGAAGAGCTCTCTGCATCTAAGGAGTTTCACCGTTCTCTACGAGTGCCCACGGCGGGTAGGTAGGAGGTCGTGAAAACCGCGGATCAGCGCTTTGAAGCCCAAGCCTTACACCAAGCAGAAGCAGGTACAACTTTGCTGAGCAAAGCTACGTGCAACTCAAGCAGCACCTTGGACTAGCAACGGTTACAAGCTGCGGGCAAGGGTTCAGATACTACAAGGGCTGAAATCCCCCAAAACCCCAAAAAAGTCTCTGCACAGTATTATTGGGAATAGTTTATGTTCGTGACGGGGGGCTGTTTTCAGGGGAGGGTGGGCCTACCTAGAAGCAGGTTTTGGCAGCTCTGTGAACAATCATGTAACTTACTGGCGGTTTGTAGCGAATATGGGTATATAATCCCTATATATCCCTCTATATTTCATTCCCACATTCCCCACCCTAAACCCTAAACTCTATATATATATATATAGAAAGATACATGATAATATATATATATATATGTATATACCCATATTCCCTACTAACCCTCCCAGTAAGGTGACGAGTGCATGAGGAAGGTCATCCTTAAAGCTTTAGCCTCGCCTAGCCGGTTGAGGTATTGGCACAGTGGTAGGTTAAGGAGTTTAGGGTTTTAGGGTTTAGGGCTTTAGAGTTTATGGATTTAGAGTTTTAGGGTTTAGGGTTTCTGGTTTTAGAGTTTTAGGGTTTAGGGTTTTAGGGTTTAGGGTGTAGGGTTTAGGGAGGATGCGGCGACGACCCACCCCTCAATTCCAAACAAAGGTATTTCCCTCCCATGCCTGCGTAAAAGGCCAAAACCGCAAGTCGTTTCCGTCCCCCAAACAGTCTCTGCTGCAATTCCTTTCTGGGTTTGTTCTGTTTGTAGTGAGGGAGTACAGTCAGGTATTAGTTCCAGGAGCTACCTGCCATGTTTGCGAGCCTTCATGTGAACTGCAGCACTCTGGGTAGGCTGTTCCATGCTTTAGGCAGGGAGCTATTCACGGCCAATTCGGCTTCTCTTCCCGGGCCGGCCTTGACCATTCGGGAGACACGCCTCGGGCGGACGCTCTGGAAGTGCAATGTGCAAGTGACTACGAACTTGCGCAGATTCCACAATCTGCCAAAAATGTAAGTTGGAGACTTGTCACAGTTCTCCTGTAGCACAACCGCTCCGGGGCCTCATAAACTTCTGAAGAGGTAATTCGGTAGCCTCAACAAGAATGAGCTCTGATTTCTGCCCAGGCGGCCGCTGCTGCCGCAGCTCACTGTCATCAGTAGCATCATGTTCGTTCTCATGGTCCTGGCATCTGCCACTTGCTTTGGTAGTTTCCCAAAATTTGGCGTACTTTTTAGGGGTCCCAATAATAAGGATTATAGTATTTGGGGGTCTATATTGGGGTCCCCTTATTTTGGGAAACTACCCTTTGAAGTTATTTGTCAGAGTTAAGGATTGAGGCTCTTGGGGCTTAGGGTGTAGAACCAGGAGATTTCGGGCAGGTGGCCTGATCCTTCAGCACGAGTAGCCGAACAGCGGACGCCGGCAGCAATACCACCCAACACTGGTAGCATAATGCTGGCTTTGATGTTCTGTATGCCAATGTGTGAGAGTTTAGGGAACTCCTACCATCATGCGCCGCCTAAGGTTCTCCCCTACCTAAGTCTTTCTAAAGCTGATTGAGAATTGTTAGGTGGGGTTCGGGGGCGTGGTTAGGGAACCCAGAACAGGGGGATTTCTGTCCCCCACGCCTCCTATCGAAGAATGGCATCCCTCACTGATTCATGCCATGAAGGCGGGTCAGTCAGGGATCAGGAAGTTAGGATATGGCTATCTGCTCGACAGGTGTTCTTGCGCGTCGTTCTGTGTATCTCCCTAGTTGGGGTAGTATACACACCCTTGACCCATTCTGCTAATGCTTAGAAAGCGTCAGACCTACTTATACACGATGCTCTTTTCTGACCTTCACATTGTTGTCAGGGTTCAAGGACTCTAACATGTAGGTCTGAGCTCCATAGTCAGCGTGTTCGGTACCTAAAGGCAGAGCGTTTGGGTGTTTGGACCTAGCTGGAGCCCCGAATTTGTCTGCTTGATTTCTTGCAGTATGCGATCCTGAGTCAGCTGCCTGAAGCTCTAAATTCATGTGCTCCTACTACCCTCAACCTGTGCCCCCCTAAGGGTCACACTAACTGAATTCAATTCGTTTAGGGCTATTTGGAGCAGAGCCCGTGAGGGGCAGTGTAGGGCAACCCCCTTGATAAGCGGAATTTCAACTGAGGCTTGGAATCGGATCTTTGTGCTGCTGGGCTTCAACGGTGGACTAACACATGAGCATATGGAGGGTAAGTGCGACCCGGTAAGTAGGTTGAGAATGGGGATAGCTCAAGTAAATAGATGGCTGCTAGGGGTATAGAAGTTAGAGGTTTACTTGCCAAGCCCGCTTGATCCTTCAAGCAGCTTGCCCCTATGCGATGACGGTCCTCTAAAGAGAGGGGAATTCGGAGAATAGGGTCTGCTTGGGGGCGTTAGGAAATACTCGTTTTAAAGGTGTTAGGGATATCTTTGTGCAGGGCATCAAGTTGTTGAGGAACTCCTGGATGCAATTGTAAACATATTCAGGCTTAATTACGGTGTGTGAGGGGCTGCTACAAATCTGGGACTACTCCTGGGATATGCGAGGATCCAAAAATCTCCGTTAAGAAACCCTACGACGACCCAGCTTCGAATTCCCAGCATTATCATCATTCGAGGAGTATTCAGGCAAAGGAACTCAGTTCCCAGTAGGGCCTAGTACAGAGTAAGACTACATCCTGCTCTTGGGTATAGAATTTTACAAGAAGAAAAAAAGCTCGTCTGACTTAATCACCACGACAAAAGTGCTATTGTGAGGCTCACAGTCAGAGAGCTTGGAGTTTCTCGTAAGAAATGCCCTGTAGACAACCAGTCAAAAACCTGGAGCAGGGTTTTGCGGTCCTTCAGACTAGAAGTTTTACAAGGTTCGTAAAGGGATAGTAAACAAAGTCTTGGCATTTCAGGTTCAACAGAGGGGAGGACACGACTTTGATAAGCCACTAGTTCCAGTTGTTGGTGTCTGCAGGACGGGGTCAAGCCACAGACGCCACCCTCTTTACACTGAACCCTATTACGAGCAGTCACGAGTACGGAACATGTTCGCAGTACATTCGAATTTCAACTACAGTATGCCTTTGCCTTGAAATTTCTCAAAGCTAAAACCCTTGTTCTCAATCTTGACCCTCCCCCACACACGTACACGCATGTTTCCTAACCACATATACGCGTAAGCCTCTACCATACACCCTATATGATCCCTGGAAGGCCCAGTATATGATTTGTGGAGGGCCCACTATAGAATCCCCAGGGGTTAGGGGTTTAGGGGTTAGGGCCACTTTCGGTCCCAAGTTGCCTGGCGTGATGGTACCCACTTCAGGCTGGCGATCTTGCAGCCTAAGCAGCCGAACATCATCCGCGATGGCTCGCTGGAGAGGCAAGGTTAGGATCTAACTTACCATTCGGGTTTAGGGTTTAGGGGTATTGGGTTTAGGGTTACCCCCCCCCTCCCCCCAACCAAAAAAAAAACATGGAGGATCACATGGAGAAGAACATGGAACATGTAATGGAAACTGGGGGTATAGAGAGGAATTACTTACCCTTGGTCAGCTGGAAATGAAGGAATGGAAAAGAGGATGGAAGCTACTATAAGGGTTATATAAGGCTACTGTAAGGATATATTCTTTCATTCCTAGTCAACCCAATGAGGTTTAGGGTTTGGGGTTCAGGGTGTAGGCTAACTTTTTGTAATTGGCTTCATTGTTGTGATTGATTAGTCATCCAGCTAGGAGTCCCCACCAGTAAAGTTACCAAGATTCTCTAGGGTGTTAAAGTGCACTTGGGGGGGCTCCCACAACTGGTGTACATTGCGGGGGTCCTTACGATAAGCTTTATGCTATATTGGGGGTCCCCCTATTTGGGGGAACTACGAATTGACTGTGGGCCAGCACTGGCGCTCTAAGCAGGAGTGCGCTGAAAGGCTCTCGGGGTTGCGGCTTTCAGTCTTTCAGTTCCGGAATGTTTCGCATCACTTTGTAGATCCTTATACAACAGCACAGCATCTGCCAATGGAAGCGTGGCGGTCAAGGCTGACACCCTCTGCCTGGAGGTTTGAAGCCCACCTGAACCTTTAACTCTACAAAATCGTAAGACCTCAACTCTGAACGCTGCAACTGAAAGCCTAGCACCCTGTGGACTATTGGGGATCCTCAGTGTATACCATGGCGAGTCCATGCGTTCCCTGCAAGCCTGTTCGAACTGCAAATGTTCTAGAGTTCTAGAGGTCCTTTGAAAGCAGCCACCATAGGGTTTAGGGTTTAGGGTTTAGGGGGGTTATACACTGCCCTTAAAGGAAGGTCCTCACCAAAAGCGCAAGCTGCTGCTAAACGTGCTGGCGCTAGTACCGATTACCTTCATTAATGTTCTTCTCTTGCTTATTACGATTTTGATTGCTATGGCTAAGTTGTGAGTCATAGTAACCCCTACAGTAGTCCCTTACATAACCCCCTTAATCAAGGAGTTGAGACTATAGCTCTTGTAGTGTAGACAGCTGTAGTGTGAGGAAAGTCCTCTTATGCTTTATGACCGACCGCAAGGCCCAGGGGATGATGGCAACATGTAGCCCAACCCAGGCTTCGCAATTCTTCATTGTTTGGGGTTTAGGGTTTAGGGTACATTGTTAGTCTTTTGCAAAAAAATATGGCAAACTAATGCTGTATAGCAGTATAGCAGATTTCTTGCAAGCAGTTCTGCGAGGGTTTGGAGCCATGGCATCGTCAGCGTGACCGGCACCTCCTATCACCATCCTTATATAACATAGTCATCAAGAGGTTTGAGAGATCTGGAGCCATCTTGGGGCAGTCTCAATACTCCGGACCATAGGCTATATAAGGAAGACTCTACTTCGGGAAACTCTGTATAAGGTAGGTGCACCATTCTGACCAATCTCAAAGCGCCATCGGACGAGATGCTACACGTGAGCTTGACATCGGGGAGGGAGCTCGCTTCCTTCTCTGTGGGGGACTTTAGCAATGCGCGGATGTTGAAGCAACATCTGCAGAAGATATGTGGAGTGCCGCGATTTCGGCAGCGGCTCGTGCACAATGGTGCCAGCCTAGACGCTTGAATGTTTCTTGGGAGTCTTTCCCGTTTGGACTATTTAAGGGAGGGTTCAAATTAAAAGGGGGTAGTATCCTGGAGTACCATACATACTTATCACCTTATCTCATTGTCATGGATAACACAAGTTTCGTAAGACACCTACCTAGTATGTTTTTGGGGATATGTTTGTCATTCTCAAGGCCATACGCCTTTTTGGTCAGTCATTTTTCCTGTCTATGGGAAACCTTTTTGAAAGCCCCTCGTAGTTGCGGTTCTTCCTGGAGTCGAGGATGATGATGCCGACCTAAACTTGCCCATGGACATGCAGCTGGTCTTGCTGCCGGTCACGCCTCCCTCTGAGGAGGATATCAAGGCTCTCAGCGAAGCGGCGGAGATGGGATCTGTGACTTTGCTAACTGTTCTAGTTTTTGTAGTTATGTGCACCAAAATCTAATCTCCTTACAGGGGTTATCTAGGGGGTTATACAAGGGAGTATGAAAGGGATTTTTAAGGGGGAGACTAGGAGTCTGGACTATAGCTCATTGCTGACTATCAGGATCCTTTCCTCTATGGGGAATTGTCAAAATTATGGT